>PVIW01005789.1:0-99247 GCA_004026585.1 Noctilio leporinus | reverse complement strand
GGGGGACAGAGGGGAGCAAAAAGGGGATGGATGTAATACAACAACAATAAAATTAAAAAAAAAAAAAAATTATCTACAAAGACCATAACAAAAAAACTGAAGGGGCTGGGAGGGAGGGGATACACACATTCCCTGTTAGATGATAATATTGTGTATTGAACAATAAGATCAGCAATAAGTTAGATGGTGTTGGCGTAGGAAAAAAGCAGACTACCGGGGGGTAGTATAGAAAATCCCAGAAACAAACTCAAGTAATATGAGAATTTAGTGTATCATAAATGTGGCATTTCAAAAAATTTAGCCACTAAATAATTTGGGGCAACTGGCTAGCCATGTTAGGAAAAAAATTAAATTTCACAAATTAAATATTTAGATTAATTTTTTAAATAAATAGCCCTGGCTGGTAGCACAGTGCATAAGGTGCCAGCCTGCGAACCCAAAGGTCACTGGTTCGATTCCCAGTCAGGGCACATAACCAGGTTGCAAGCCAGGTCTCCAGCCAGGTCCGTAGCTGGAGGCAGGTGAAAGGCAACCATACATTGATGTCTCTTTCCCTCTCTGCCTCTTTCCTTGCCCTTCTCTCTGGAAATAATGAATAAAATCCTTAAATAAATAAATGTAAAAAGTCCAACAAAATATGCGTAAACGCTTCTAAAAAAAGAGTGGAACAGGTTTTTCTTGACATCAAGCCAGAAACCACAGAAGAAAATGAATTTTCATGGATATCAAATATTGCCTGGCATCTAAAACAAAATACCCAATAACAGAGGCTTGGAAGACTTAGGAAAACTATTTAGCAACACGCATGATGGACAAAGAATTACTACTACTGTATGAAGAGCTCGTATTAAATAAGAAAGTGGTCAAAAACACTAATTCAAAAAAGAAATTAAAATAAACAAAAAA
The DNA here is from genome assembly GCA_004026585.1 of Noctilio leporinus. Classification (NCBI taxonomy): domain Eukaryota; kingdom Metazoa; phylum Chordata; class Mammalia; order Chiroptera; family Noctilionidae; genus Noctilio; species Noctilio leporinus. The sequence goes on along the minus strand of PVIW01005789.1, from coordinate 98,341 downwards.
TTCAGTTTTATGATTTTCTTAAATGCAAATAAAAAAAGGAATATTTTAGACCATAAAACTGGCATCAAATGAATTACCAAAACCAAATGCTAGTAGAGGGGGAAGAAAACTGTTACCTCTGCCCCCTTGAGTGCTTTCAGGCTGGGACTGAAAATTAAAACTGATATAAAACAAATGAACAGGAGAAAAGCATATACATTTGTATTTTTACAGGACACAGGGGTCCTTGTAAGGAATGAAGTCCCAAATAAATGGGTGTTTATGTTTGTTTCCTATATACAGAGCATCAGCTCTGAAAGATATAAAAGGGAGTTTTCTGAAAACTAGACTTCACCCAAGAAGGATCTGCATGTGATTCTTCTAAGCCTGGAAGCATTATAGCTCTCTCTGAACCACCTCAGATTAAATTAAGAAGGCTTAGATAAGAAAGTAAGACCCATACATGTGCTGCCTCAAAGAGATACATCTCAGATCTAAAGATACACACAGACTAAAAGTAGAGGGGTGGAAAAGGATGTTTCATGCAAATGGAAAGGAAAAATAAGCTGGGGTAGCAATGCTTATACCTGACAAAGTAGACTTTAAAACCAAGGCTATGGTAAAAGACAAGAAGGACACTACATAATGATAAAGGGAACAATCCAACAACGGGATATAACCCTAGTAAACATTTATGTACCTAATATTGGAGCATCTAAATATGTGAAACAAATCTTGATGGACATAAAGGAAGAGACTAACAGAAATACAGTCATAGTCAGGGATTTTAACACCCTGTCTTCAATGGATAGATTTTTCCAGACAGAAAATCAACAAGGAAACAGTAACCTTAAATGAGACAATAGACCAAATGGATTTAATTGACATCGTCAGATAATTTTACCCCAAAGTAGCAGAATATACATACTTTTCAAATGCACATGGAACATGCTACAAAAAGAATAAAATACCTAGAAACAAACCTAACCAATGATGTTAAAGATCTGTACTTGGAAAAGTATTACACACTGAACAAAGAAATAGAAGGTACAAATAAGTGGAAGCACGTACTGTGCTCATGGTTTGGAAGAATTAACATCATTAAAATATCCATACTACCCAAAGCAATCCACACATTCAACGCAATTCCTATCAAGATTCCAATGGCATATTTCACAGAACTAAAATAGATACTTATACAGAACCACAAAAGGTCCCATAGAGCAACAGCAATCCTGAGAAAGAAGAACAAAATTGGAGGAATCACATTACCTAATATCAAACTCTATTATAAGATCTCATGGTAATCAAAACAGCATGGTACTGACAACAAAACAGACACATAAATCAATGGAAAAGAATAGAGAGCCCAGAAATAAACCCACACCTTTATAGTCAATTAATATTCAGCAGAGGATGCAAGCACATACAATGGCCTAAAGATAGCTAATTCAATAAATGGAATTAAAAAATTGGACAGATATGTGCAGAAAAATGAAACTAGACCACCTTCTCACACCACATATAATAAATTCAAAATGGATCAAAGACTTAAATGTTAGACCTGAAACCATAAAAATTGTAGAAGAAAACAGATTTCTCAGACATCACTCATAGCAATATTTTATCATATGTATCTCCCCAGGCAAGGGAAACAAAAGAAAAAGTAAATGGGACTATATCAAACTAAAAAGGTTTTACACAGCAAAGGAAATCATCAACAAAATAAAAAGGCAACCCACAGAATGGGAGAACATATTTGCCGATACATCTGATAAGGGATTAATATCCAAAATTTATAAAGAACTTACAAAACTAAACATAAAAAAAAAAAAAACAAACAATTAAAAAATGGGCAAAGGACCTGAATAGACACTTATCCAGAAAGGACATATAGACAGCCAAAAGACATGAAAAAATGTTCAACGTCACTAATCATCAGAAAAATGCAAATTAAAACCACAACAGGATATCATCTCATACCTGTCAGAATGGCTATCATTAATAAATCAACAAACAAGGTGCTGGTGAGAATGTGAAGAAAATGGAACCCTTTGTACTATTGGTTAGAATGCAGATTGGCACAGCTATTGTGAAAAGCGTATGTAAATACCTCAAAATTTTTTAAATGGCTCTGCTTTTCAACCCAGCTATCCTACTTCTGGGAATATATCTGAAAAAACTTGAAACACTAATTCAAAAGAACATAAGCACCCCTACATTCATTGCAGCATTATTTACAATCACCAAGATATGGAAACAGCCCAAATGTCTATTTGTAGATGAGTAGATAAAACAACTATGGAACATTATTTACACAAGTAATATTACTCAGAAATAAAAAGGAAGAATGTTTACCCTTTGCAACAGTATGGATAGGCCTAGAGAGCATTATCCTAAGTGAAATAAACCAGTCAGAGAAAGACAAATACCACTTACATGTGGAATCTAGTGAACAAATTGTACAAACAAGGCAAATGGGGACAGACTCATACATGGAGAGCAGGATGACAGCTGGGGATAGGGGGGAGGTTAGGGGTGGCAAAACTGATCAAAAAGGAAAAAGGACTCACACACATGAACAATCGTGTGGTGACTGCTGGGAGGAGTGGGGTATAGGGGGACTAACTGATAATGGAGGAGAAAATACAGTTAATATCAAATCAAAAAAGAAGGGGAAGGATCTAGTCAAGGAACAAGTATAAAGGACCCATGGATATGGACAGCAGGGTGGGGACTGACTGGGGGTGGGAGAGGTAGGACAAGGAGGAGCAACAAGTAAAAAATTGGGACAACTGTAATTGAACAACAAAGCAAAATAAAATTTTAAAAATAAATAAATAAACTTACCCTCCAAAAAGAATGATAAATATTACTATACCAGAAAAGGTATTACCATGACTTCCTTAAAAGCCAAATTTATATGGAAAAAAAAAAAATTAGGTGACTTCAAGTTTGCATAACATAATGAACATAATGTATATAAATAATACACTTAAGTTCAAGCAACACCCTCAAAAATAAATTAGTATATTTTGTTAAAAATGAATAAGTAAAGAAGAAGAAGCCTGGCATTCCCTAGACCACAACAAAGTGTTTCCCCCTTTTCTCCCACCAACTCACCAACTCAGGCAACCTCATCCAAGGAGATGAAGGGGTAAAAATGGGAATTGGGATATGGGTGAGATTGAGGGTGAGGTGGGTGTAGTTATGGACTTACTCAAGGGATATCTCAGTCTTTGAAGGTCTGAGCTTAATATAGCGGGTCTCCTATGGCTCCTCTTCTTGGGAAATCCTTTCATTTCTGTCCCTCAAGCCCATTTTAAGTGAACCCCAGGTTGGCCGTACAGGCAATCGATTGTCTTTGGAGCTCCGACAGTTTTGGCTCTGCTTACCTCTCTGTTACCCTTCTCTGGTCAGATGCTCTCGAGATGTTTTTCTATTTCAGTTTTATCCAACTATTTTAGTTCTTTTCACTAGAAGTGCTGCTCTAAATAACATAGCCTATAAATTACACTTCTCTCATTTATTCTAACCAGCTTTGGCATTTTTATGTGAAAAGAATTTCCAAATTTAAATCGCATTTCATGTGATACTTCTTACTGTAACACGAAGAACATAACTTTTCAATTATTATTCTGATGAGAGAACCTGTGGATCCGTCAGACACCTCCCTTCAAGCCTTGCTGAATGACAACTGGTTGTTTGGTCCTCCACCTCACCTTTAATCTAGCCATTCTAGGCAAAAGACTACAATCTGTTCAGAGGGTCAGGAAGGCAGTGACTTCTAGGCTTTCAGAGGAAAGTTTTGGAATTTTCTCCTCTTCATTCATGGAGAAAGAAAAGAAAGTGCTCCCCTTCCAGACCAGTGACGAAGGCGCCTAGGAAAAGCCTCATAGAAATTAGGGGTTCCTGCAATAAGGTTCCCCAGCTGGATGACATTGAGCTGTAAAGGTCAGGAGAGATATAAACAGGGTGTCATGAGAGAACTTGAGAGAGCCTTACATGCATCTCTGGAGTTAGGGGTCAACCTGAAGAGACCAGAAACTGCCTCAGGCAGAGGTCAAGGTTTTTCAACTTTGTGCAAATGGATCACCTGGAGAGTCACCATATCAGGCAGGAGCCTGACCTTCCGCATTTCTAATAAGGTTCCCTGTGATGAAGATGCCACTGGTCCCTGGACCACACTTGGAGTAGCCGCAGCCTGTGGAATTTGAAGCAGGGAGCCTGGTTGGAATGACCCCACAACAAGGCAAGGAGACTGCATTAGTGTTGGGTGAGGAGCCGGAGGCCTAGCATTTGATCGGGTCTACATGTGGCTTGATCTTAAGTGAAGTAGGCATCACAGACGCAGCTGTGCTCGAGATGGCTTGGAAACCTCACCCAGGATAGCCTGCCAGAACCAGAGGAATATCAGCAATAAGAAGTCATGGTGTGGTGGCCGGGGAAGGAACTGCAAGTCTTAAGAAGTTATCTGGAGAGCACAGAACTGTATCAGAACTGGTATGTTGAAAAAAAATAAACAAACAAACAAAGCATGAACTACAGAAGTGCCCATATCAGAGAACCACAAAGCACACCAGCTGAGTAAAAATACTTTTATACCTCTGCTTTGTGTCTCCCTGCCTGACCCCCAGATCCTCCCTCTTTCTCCAACTGGAGAAAAAGAGAGGAGGATTATAAAATCAGAGACCACATCCTTTCTCCCACAGAAGGTCTTTAGTTACAGACCTCAGGTGAGGGGGAAAAGAAGATTTCAACTGGCTTTAGAATTGACGTTTTCATCAGGATCAGACTGGATTTTTAAATTTGAAGTGAATCCTAATCACTGAAAGAAGTTTCCCATTGTTGAAAAGCAACCAGAAAATGTTAGGCTTGGTTGGTATCCAGGGGCCAGAAAGAGAGATCTGATCATTATACCTTAATATAGTGGTGGGAGGAAAATTAAGACCATTTCCTATCTCACTCATGAGGTTCAGCCCATTTCATGTGCCAATCACATTTCACTGGCTCAATTTATGCCCACTGCCCTAGCCTGTATTTCACCAAGTACCTCAAGAGGGAACCCTTTTCCTAAACAATTTCATATTTTAAAAAGTCAATTCTTATTAAACAAATCAACATGACCTTAGATTTTTAGTAAGGTGACAAGTTGCTTTTATTTCATATACACATTTTTCATTTGTATTAAGTTACCTGTACATTTAGCCATGCAAAATATGTTATTCTCATTATGTAGTCAGAAGTTCACATGATTCAATGCTTTATTTGGAAAGGAAAATCACCCGTTATTTATATAGAGGACACCCTCTATAGATCAAAAACATGAATACTTTGTTAAAGGAATTATTTTTGGCTAGCTAATTAGGGACTAAGTTGAGAATAAGGAAGGGTAATGGAAGTTTAGAGGTATTTTCCCCACAATTAACAACAAAATTCAACATCGTATAAAAGCTAGTTCCCTACATTACAAATATGCACATTAACAAATGAAAAATGGGCAAAGTGAAGGTATTTCCTCCCAGAGGAAATACAAATGGCTAAAAAACACATGAAAAGTTCAACCTCACCCATAACCGGGGAAGTGCAAATTTTATACCACAAGGTGATAGCATTTTACACCTCTGACTGGCAAACCTTAAAAGTTAACAATACGAAGTGTTTGAGAAAATGTCAAAATATGAGAATTCCCATACACTGCTGGTGGGGGTGTAAAATGGAGCAAGTTAGAATTTGGCAAACTCTAGTTAAGGATATACACATCCTCCTCCCCAGCAATTCCTCTGTGTGCACACCAGAGAGCTGTTGGGCACCTACCTTTTTTGCACATGTAGTCTGTCAAATAATTTTGAAACACTGTGCAAAAATTTTAAATAGACATAAATGAGGCCCTGAGGTCTGTGACCTCTAGCTGCAAAAGCTGTAATTTCGCAATTGTTGTAAATAGTGCTATTAAAAAAAAAAAAAAAGTAACATCATTATTTTAAATCTAAAAGTAGCACTAGGTAAACAATAATATCTGTTTTTAAAAATAAACAAACAACTCTGGCTGGTGTGGCTCAATGGACTGAGCTCCAGCCCGCAAACCAAAAATAAACAGCTCTTCTTTAACATTGGACATTTAACCTTTTTTTTAAAAACTTGCATTTTCATTCTATGTCACCACTAAAGTTTATCGTAATGTATTATATTTTTTGCTTGAATGTCTTTTATTAGTCATTATCATATTTGTTACAGAAATGTGTACATAATAATAAATTGCAAGATATTTTCTCATGCCTCTAAGACAAAGGGTTAAAGAAATTTTTGATTTAAAAATGACCTTTAAACAATTATTTTAGTAGTAACTTAGATGTTACTAAGTGTTATATTTAATTACTAGTATATTAATTACTATAAATGATTGATTAAAAACAAAATATATTGCAAATTTTGTTAATTATTAAATGTAAATTTTTATTGGAAGTGCATTTTAATGAAATAAATGAAAGTAGTTTTTTCATTTAGTTCAATTATATGGATATGAATATTACTTATTGCTAAAATAAAGTAGGGCTTGTTGTAAATTAACAAATTAAAATGAATGAGGCCTGATGTAGTACAAAGCTTACCAACATTATATTAATGATTAAGTGCCCTTTTCATTAAAAAATACCACTAAATATACCTGTTATACAGAGCTAATAAATTCATGATAGAAATGAACAAATGAGCCAAGAATTGATTGCTGGATGACAATGAACAGGAAATTTGAGTCCAAATGAAGAGTGTATATGCATTTATAATATCCAATCATCTTTTTTGCGAAGGTAATAGAAATGTTTCCTCTGCGAGTCTAAATAAATGTTCAAGAAAATATAAAACACTAACATTTCCAACATAAGTTTCCTTTACTCAAAGGTGGAGCGTTGATCTCTAGGGAATAAACATGGAATTGTTTACCTCCATCCCCCTTAAATCATGCCAATAATGCAGGTGAGCCAAGACAGAGCTCTGAGAGAATACACCTCGTCTCCATTTTCCTTCTCACAGCAAGAGGTGGAGGCTGTGCTTCCCACAGACAGGTGTTTCCCAGCACGCTTCCTCTAATTCCCGAATAGTCTCAATCTAACACAGATGGATAACGACCAAGGAATTGCCACAAATGCACTGTCCCAATAAAATAAGATACAATGCCCTCTGTATTTCCTACCTAATTCACTCTCACAGGAGTCCCTGCTGACACGATGAGTTTTCTGACAATCAGGAGAAGGAACCTTTGAACAAAGTGTGTCCATCCGCCCTACTCTGCAATATATCTAAATTCAGATTACCCTTTCATGGATGATAAAAATGTCTCACTCTACCAAGTTTGCCAAATTTAGCAAACTCCCACTCACACGCCCAGAAGATGCCCAGTTAAATTTGCATTTCGGTAAACAACAAATAATTTTTAAATATCAGTAGGCTGCCATGGCACATATGGAGACACAGTACTTCAGGACATACCTACACTAAAAATAATATAAAATTATTTATTTATCTGAAATTCAAATTTAACTGGGTTTATATATTTTGTCTGGATTTTAAATTCCACCCAAGTTTTCTGCCTTTAACAGAAATATATGCAAGGAAGGACATGAAGCTCTATTGCAAACTTATAGGCCCTCAACTGAAGGATACTAAGCAAATCCTGTAATTTTGAATTGTCTTTTCAGGCACAATACTGGATGAAGATCCTGGGTGGGAAAGAGACCTTTCTTTTGTAATTGGGATAAGGAAATGGTGAGTGAGGAACGTCCAGGTGGCCTTCAAGCAGGTGAAGTGTAGGATCTAGAAATACAGGGAAAGTCCCTAGGTGTGCATGTGCAAATGCAAATGTATGTGTATGCACGTGAGTAATGTTTTTGCGTAAGTGTGGGTTCTGTGTGCATGTTCATCTGTGTATATGGCGGAGGGTTGTTACTGGTGGAGGGCATATATCTTAATTTGAAGATCAGCACTCTGGGACAGAGCTTCCCAACAAGTCTACATTACATGGATAAATGGACTGAGGTTGTATCATAAGCTACAAACCTCTTCAGCCCCTGGGGTAGCCCTGGTTTAGAGGCAGTGACATGAGACAGTGTGACCCAAGTGAGGAGTATTGGGAAATCCCATGTAAGAAAATTCTCACAAGGTGATACAGTCTTAAATGTTCACAGCAGCATTCTTCATAGTTACTAAAAACTAGACATACACTAAATGAAATGAATAAGTTACAGTATATTCAGCTAACCAAATATTATAGTGGAATTAATTAAAATGGATGAATTTGATCTGTATGTCTTAATTTGGAGATCTCAAAAACCCAGCATTGAGAAAAAGAAAAAGCCGCTTGCAGAAGCATGGCATGCACAGGATGGCAATATATGGAAAAGTTTTAGTTAAGTCAACTGTGAAAGACACAATTATCATGTGTTACAGACATAAAACACTGATCAGAAGGACCACCTGCCTCTGGGGGAAGAATGGAGTTGAGGGGGAGCAATGACTGGGGACATCAGCTGAGAATCAGTACATCAGACTCAGTTCTTTACAGTTATTCACTGAATCCTTTCAACAACCCCATGAGGTACTAGGCAGTAGTATCCTCATTTTATGGAAGAAGGAACTGATGCACAAAAACAGAGATTAGGGAACTTGCCCAAGGTCACACAGCTCTAATAAAGGGTGCAAAAGGGGCCCTTAATTAAATAGTAAATCTTTTCCTTCATTAACAAAAACTTTAAATGAATATGTCAAAATGACAACAGAAAAGATGAATGGGTATTCATGAACACTTCTTCCTTTTTTATTTTTTATTTTTAGTATTACATGTAAAAGTTCTGCTTTATTCTTTCAGAAGCTCAAGTTTATCTAAGAAGATCATTATAAAACTCTGGTTATGATTTCTTTTCAAGAAAATATATGCCATTTTCTCACCTGTCCTCACCAATGGTACATAAAATAAATAGTGTCCCTTTTTATATTTGCTATGGTAAAATGGAAATCAAACATTTTACATTCATTTATATTAGATAGTATTGCCATAAAATTGCATTGCCCCTTTACAATTCATTGTATATTACTTAAGGGGTGCTTTCACTAAAAAAAAAAAAAAAAAAAATCTGGGCTTTTCATGATCCAAATGAGTAAATGGGATCTAGGCCAAATTTTCCTTTAATTTAATTAACTAACTCTTTTATTTTTGCAGGTAAGTTTAAAGCTTGCTAAATTAAATTTCCAGGAGCCAAGAGAATATGCAGTATAAAAAGCAATCTTTGATTCGTGCAGTCAGAAATAGTTCCAGGTGTTAATTTTATCTTCACTTCCAAAATATAGTTTAACATTTCCTATGGAGCCATTGATGAGGAAGTTGATGACATAATGAGGATGACTGCAAACATTCTTCACAGGATTGCTCTCTCAGGCCAAAGAGCAGCTGCAGCTCCTCATAGAAGAAGACCTCCACAAGGACCAGGCCCAAGTCTCCCTGACAAACAGCAACTGTCAATGAATTACCCTCATTTGTGTTTGCGGTTACAAGGTGGAGCTTTCCTCAGTTATGGCTCCAATCTGGCCAGGAGAGGCACCTGCAGACGGCTTTGGTAACAACATGCCTTCAGTGGCAGTGGCCCCTGGTGGGAATGAAGGGTTCAAGAAATCCCAGTCAATGAAGGAGCTTCTGTCACCATCACAAAGTTGTCACACTGTCTGAGTGACAACACTCCCCCCAGTTCAGACATCAACCCAAGGAGTTCCTGCTTTGTTGTGGCTATGTTCCTTGTGGAAAGGGACATTGCCACTGAATAAACTAATGTATTTGATTAATTGGCTGGCAGTTAAGAGACAGCAAAAGATGAGAGACTGGAAGACAGAACAGATAAATTTTAAAGAGGAGAATGTAGAAAGGTACATATCATAGGATTAGCAGTCACCACAATGCAATGGCCAGGGTTCTCCAGAAAACTGAACTAAGGTATCACATATATTATATACAGGTTCTTATTAATATTTATATATATATACACATATATACACATATATATAAATATATATATGTGTGTGTGTATATATATATATATATATATATATATACATATAAACCAATGTCTTATTGGTGTATCTATCATAAGGAGATTTATTATAATTACTCTGCCCTGGCTGGTGGCACAGTGGATAAGGCGCCAACCTGTGAACCCAAAGGTTGCTGGTTCAATTCCCCAGCCAGGGCACATAACCAGGTTGCAAGCCAGGTCTCCAGCCAGGTGTGTAGCTGGAGGCAGGTGAAAGATAACCATCCATTGATGTCTCTCTCCCTCTCTGCCTCTCTCCCTGTCCCTCTATTTAAAAATAATAAATAAAATTAAAATAATTGAAAAAAAAAAAAAGAATTACTTACGTGATAAGGATGGCTGAGAAGTGCCAGTCCCCCATCTGCAAGATGGAGGCCCAGAAAGGCCAGTGGTGTAGTTCAATCCGTGTGCACAGGCCTGAGAACCAGAGGTCCAATGGTCCAGCCCAAAGGCAGGAGAAGGCCAATGCCCTGCCTGAACTGTCAGGCAGAGTGAAATCTCCTTGGCCCTTTTGCTCTGCTCAGATCCTCAATGGTTTGAATGAAGCCCAGCCCACACTGGGGAGGGCAATCTGCTTAACTAAGCCTTTGGATTCAAATACTAATCTCATCCAGAACACGTTCACAGACAGCCCCAGAAATAATGTTGAGTCAAATATCTGGGCAGCTCCTGATCCAAACTGATCCATAAAATTAACCATCACAGGCAGGCTGCAGCAGGAATGCAAAACCAGGAGAAAGCATTGAAATACTAGGGACCTGGAAAGGAGGGCTCCAAGAACAGGATTAGGAAGCAGGAACCACAAACTTCGCTCTCTTCACAATTATCTGGGCTTTAACCTTAAGCAATTGCTTTGGTGTATTCACTGTGAGGGCAGGTATTTGAAGAATGAAGAGTGATTCCCCTCAGAGATCAGATGTATATGTTGGGACCCACAAAACCAGTCTATAACCAACGCATTTTGTGGAATGGAAGAATGTAAGGAATAGTACTTGCCAGCAGGAGAGCTCAGTTTTGCTACTTCCAAGTTAATATGCTTGAACTCTGTAAGCCTTAGTACCCTCACCCATAAAATGGAGGTCACAACATTTTAGGACTATTGTTGAGGATTACTAGACTAGCTGATGAATAATAAACACTCAATTAATGTGAGCTGTATTAATCACTGCCATCAACATACATACACACACACACAACAATGAAAATGGACCTTGACCAAAGTCAACCTCTGGCTAATATCCAACACATAGTTCACAAAGATCTACTCTTTGTGCTGCCGACAAACATTGATCAGCTGCTTGACCACGGGGACAGAAATATGATGCATTCATTCTCAGCTAACCCTCTACTAGCACCAATATCAATTACTTAACGCCAGTAGTTAGTCAATAAGGTAGGGATTAGTCAGCTCTGTACTTAAACTTACACATCTGTAGGTCTTTAAACAGAGTTGAAAACTAGGTAAGGTGATTTGCAGATTATTTTCTCCCATAAACCAGCTGGATTTTTGGTACCAGTAGAACGCACAGAGTAGCATGTTGTGTGTTTCCCTGACAAGATTCTACAGCCACATACAAATGCTTTAAATATTATTTCATATGAATCATGCCTTTCCACACTAGTAGCACAGAATCAACTAGATAATTCCCTTTGCCAGCATGTCTGGGAACAGCAATTCTCAACATGTAGGACCAAGATCAGGTATGCCAGAATCATCCAGCAGGCTTGTTAAAAGTCCTTTCACCCTTGACTGCAACCCAGGACATAATGAATCAGAATCTCTGGAAATGAGGCCCAGAAATCTTCACATTGAACAAGTTCCCTAGATAATTCTTATTCAGAGTGAGGTTCAAAGAACACTGGGTTTAAGGTTAAGATTGTAAGGGTATTTGATAGAATATCACAACCTTTTGCCTTCAAACTCTGCCACTTCGTCAAAATTTAGTCTTACTACCTTAAGAACAATTTAGTTGTTATAATCGTTCTACAAATTAAATACCTTTCAGTGCCTCCAGGTCAGCATTCTGGATTCGATTTAATTATAGATAATTGAAGAGCAGAAACACAGGAGGGAAAGTTCAGCTGTTTCAAGGCTCTGATCCAGGACTGCAGGTTTGGAATGTCTGTACCATTACTACTCCAGGTGTGGTTCTCAGAGACTAACTCTGTCCTCATCCTCCCAATTACCCCCACCCCCACCACCCCACCCCATATCCTGCTCATCAGCTTGCTGTCAAAGAGCCTTGCGCACTTAGTGTCCTGCATTTGTGATGATTGTTCCACAGTCACTTCTCAGTGGGGGAACTGCTAGGTTTTCCCTCATTAGGTAACAGCGCACTTTCATGAGACAGTGGTCAGTTTTTGTGCTTCTTTCCTTTTCCGACGTTAGATTTGTTCTGACCATATATATTTAAGTGTAATTTTATGTCTATTGAACCTAAACAAAATCAGTATTATTTTGTATGTTTTTTACTTTTTCCTATAATTCATTTTATTATATTTTTCAAGTATATAGCTGTGAGATATACTTGAAAATTCTTCACCAAAAATAGTTAGCAAAGCACTGCTCAATGCCACACTCCTTTAAACAAATTCAAACAAAATGCAGCTCTAATTTAGCACTTTTTCGCTTGCTACACAATAGGGGGTTGGACTAGATCATCCATGAGATTCTCTAGCTCCGTAAGTCTCCATGGCACAGTTATATCTCACTTTTTTACAGGTGGAGAGGTCACTGTGTAAATGATTCTGGACAAGACTTTATATTTACATCTGGCTTTCTGCAGCCTCTCACTGTAGCTCTGCACCATCTCTCCCACTGTGAGACTGTGGGTCTGAAGAATAAAGAGCATTTTAATAACAGCCTAATCAAAATGTAATTAAGAAAGGTAATTTGGCACCAAAATATTACATAATACACATCAAAGATTAAACTCTAGATAATTCCTACCATCTGCTATTTTGGGTGATGACTCTCCTCCACTGAGATTTAAATATCTATATTTGTATCAATATACTCAAGTATGTGTTTCTTTCTCAACCTCCTTGTGCTTGCCTTTGCATAATACATACTGTGTTTTATGATAATCATTTGTCTAACATTCAGATTCCTTGCTAGACTTTTAGCTTCATAAAAATAAGGATCACTTCTGTCTTGTCACTGGGTTCTAGTGGTTTACAGTCTCTGATATAATAGATATTTGTTGGAATGACTGAGTGAATGGATGAATCAATGAAATTCTTAGAGGAAGAATCATGAGTTAGGATTTCATTTCTTTAAAGTATCTTAAATATTTCTCACTCTACTGTCTTGCTCTTGTTCCATAATCTCTAAGCATTAATTCTATAGTTTAAATAGAATCTAAGACTTCATGTATGTCTGTCCAGAGAGCCAGTTATAAGATGTCTTCATTCCTTCAACTCAGCTTTTTAAAAAAATTCCAGTTGCCCAATGTAACTTTCATCTATTTCTGATAGTTGTCAACCTCTCTCATTTTCTGCTTCAGTGAGACAAAGTAAGTTGTGCTTTTACATTTTTCATTGGTGATCACATCCTATCTCTGTTGTTTGTACTGCCTAAGCAGGGTTCTTTTTTTTATTTTAATTTAGCCAGCAGGAGTTTGAAAAGCAAAGTACTTTAAGTTAAGAAATGAATTTCCTCCTCCAGGGAAAGTGTAGACAAGCAAGTTTTTAATAAGGATCCAATTAAATAAGCTTCTGTCTCTGGAAACTCTGAGGTGGTGCCAAAGGTCCGCATGTTTCATGGGGAACGTCTAACCAAGTCTCTGTTTTGATTTACAACATGTACAGTGTGCAAGGAGTGACATCACAGTATGTGTTACTTCCAGGGCTTTCAAAATGTGCTGACCCTCTGAAAGTCTCCAAATGACTTTTCTATGTGTGTGCAGCTAGAGACCATCTGGCTAGCTATAGATAAACAAGTTTCAACATATGGGCCATAACACATACGCAGCTCTGCTCCACTAGTGCAGAAAATTAAGAAAAGGTTGCTCTCTTGATAGGAGAAACTCAAGCCGAACCAGCAGCACCATGGAGTGAAGGCCTGCCCTGAGGTGCACACGGGAGAGCTTAATCCCCCCGCGGGGTGTGTCACCTCATCGCTCCAGATCTCCTTCATTACCTCATCTGAAACTTAAAATGGGGGCCAAGTCAGCTACGGCCTTCCTCCTTTCCTTTCCCTCCTTCCCTTCCTGCCTATTCTTCTTCCTCCCTTCCTATTAAAAATATTTATTATACTCCTACTATTTATATTCCAAGCATGGTGCTGGGCATATTGGTGAGGAAAGCAGGCATGGTCCCTGACCCTGAAGAATTACTAAACAATGATGAAAACAAACATTAAAGAACGAACTTAAAAAGAATATTCCAGACAGAAAAGTAAAGCATGTGTGAAGGTCCTGAGATGGGAAGGGGGTGCAGACTGTTTAAAAATGTGGGATCTATAAACATTTGTAGCCATTAAATTAAGAAGTTACTTGACAATCAAAATGCTGAAAGGAAAACTCCTACCATCTACAAGTGGCAATTCAGAAATTCTATTAACATAAACAATTTGAAAAATTGACCGAATTCTCTATTGTTAGCCTTGATCTCTTGCCTACAATGAATGAATTGAATCTAATAAAATTCCATGAAGATATAATCATCAAAAACATAGACAAACATCTCAAGCACATGACACCATGGTAAGTTCTTTAAGAATTATAAATGTTTCTGGAAAACCTAGGAATTCTCTAAGTGCCTCCTGTTTCATATCTACAAAGTAAAACTAAATAGTAAGATAATAGTCATTACATTATCTTTTACAAGTACTTGATTTCCCAAGTATGTTTTCCCAGTACTCAGCCTTTCCAGAAGCTGACAGGTGATACCCTAGAAGGAGAGAGAGATTAGTCATAACAGTCAGTCTTCCTCAACAGGAATAAAATATATGTGAAGTGTTTATTTCGGTGACTTTTCCCAATTCTTAGCGAAAACAAAAATTATGCCATATGTGAAACAGTAGAAATTGTTTGACATTTTTCTGTCTCCGTGCCGCCACACATGTCAAGTACAGTGTACAAGTGTACAGTGAGTACCCAGCCCCTCAGCAGAATGAAGCTGAGAGTTCAATGATCAGCTGTTCAAGCCAGGTGGATAAAGACCCATTTTCAATAATTCAGGTCCTACTAAAAGTATTCAGTAAAGACATTTAAAAACCTAAATCCATCCAATTAACCATAATGCCATCTTATGGACAAGAAAGAAATAAAACGTGTCCCTCTGCAAACAGCTGTGGCACTTACTGCAATACAGGTGACAACCTGAGAAATGCCTGCCTTCCACCTGAAGGCAAACTCCTTAAAAGTAGGAACTTGTTTGCTCATCTCTGTCCCTTCGTGCCCATGGTGCTGAAACTAACAAAAACCCAAGAAATACTCGTTAATCAAATCAAGAAATGAATACTCATTAAAAAAAAAAAAAAAAAAAAAACTTACCAAATGGATGAATCCTCACAGTGAAATGCAATTAATTACAGAACTACGTTAACACCTGTTAGGATTTAGCAAGTATACTTGCCCCTCTGCTATTCAACATGTAGCAACACTTACAACATCAGGCTTTCCATTAAAAATCATCACTGTAGTTGCTTTATTACAGCTACAAATACTTTATTTGATGTAATGTAATAAAACATTTTCAAATTTAACATTTATCCAACCAGAATTCATCATTTAAATTATGAATATAAGTATTTACAGTCACTTGAGCAAATCTGCGGTTCAGGAATTTGTACAAGCTTGGTCTGCCAGGACAGGACCCCACCTCCCCTTTCAGGAAAGGCAGGCCCTTCCCTGCGTCTGCTAAGAAGCAATGTCAATGGGAATTGGAAGAAATCCATAATCCACGCTGGAATTCCACATTGCTCTGTGCGGAAACAGCTACATTAGTGGTAGGAAAATAATGATTCTCTCGCAGTTCTCTTTTATCAAATGAAGGTTTGCATTCACTTTATCCCCTTGCAGGGATTCTTCTGTTATGCTGCCTTTCTGTCTCTTTAGCTCATATTTCATACTTCTATTTAAAAAATACTACCCACAAAGGGACCTTTTCCGTTTCCTTGTCTTTCCTTAATGCCTATCACTTTAGAGAGGGAGAGAGCAGGAAAGCAGAATTGGCCAGGCACACATTTGATTTAAAATACAGAGAACACAAACACAGAGCCTCCCGAAGGAACAGAATGGTATCCGGAGCGTTTACCAACAGGGCCTGTCCCAGGGGACCCACGATTCATGGTTGAGTTTAACACAATGATGCTCAACAAGAATGCACATTTTGATGCTCCATGTCCGGAAGCATCATCAACCTTTCACGAAAACCCTATTATCCCCCTACTTTCTCCCAAAACCGCAGATACGGGCCAGCCTGCGGGCCCACGGCACCCGTATGTAATGAGAGTCAAAAGTTCAGTGCCAACTCCCATGGTAACGAGCAGTGCAGTTAGGTAAAAAGGTCCTCATGGAAGGAATCCCGCTTACCTCTCAGGACCCCTCGGAAGAAGTGTAAGCACAAGAAAAAGCTTTATTCAGGCTTTATGATTCTCTCCATCCTGAGATCTGTTCCTGAGTTATACCATAACAAGAAGTGCATTCACAAAGAAAGTACATCGGTGGGGAGGTCACGGGGACCCTGCAAAAAGCCATACTGTTTGACAGCAGCTTAGAACAGACACAGCTCGGGGAAATCATTTGTGTGAGCTGATGACAGGATTCTGTTTTCTAACACAGGACATGCAACATAGTCAACACTATGCTTACCGCAGTTAGCTTGGGAAACACCCTTCTATCCCACAGCACAATTAACTCTGGCTCATGAACGCTTCCTGAACATTCACCACAATGCCTAGACTCAGAAGCACGGGAAGTGCACACTGGAACTCGCTTCCACCTGCGTGGACTTGGACAAACACAAAGCATCGGAAACTGTTCCGGAACTCAGCTCCGTTCTCGAGCTTACTGCTAAGTTGGTCTGGCTATCTCAAACTGAGAACTCTCTTGATTTGCACAGAATAACACTGATCCACAGGGGGGAAAGGGGGAAGGTCACCATCTTCCTCAGAATATGCTTGTCCAACAGATTACCCTGCTTGTCACTTTGAACCATCCCAAGAAAAAAACAGAAGCCGCATTCCATAGTCTCAGCAAATGATTTCGTTCTGTTTCCACCTCTGTCTTGCCTTGTTTTTCTCGACTCCATGATTTCGTTTTTGATCATGAATCATGACTTTTTTTCCTACAGTCAGAGTTTTGTCTAAAAAGAGAGAGAGAGAGAAGACATGAAAATGATTTAGCAGTGCCATAAATGTTCTCTTTTGCGGTGGGTGGATTTAATTTTTACAGCACTCAGTAATTTGAAGTGTTTGTGGCTTCTAAGGGGCTATGAGCATCTCTAAAGGAAAATAAAAACTGCTGTGGCTCTTTTAATAAATTTCCCATTATAAGTTGTCCAGGCCTTAATATATTTGCAAATCTGCCCCAGATAACCCACTTAGAAATTTGCTTTTACAATATAGCCATAGCCCAAATAAATGGTGCTATTCTAAAAAATCCTTGCAAAATACTATCCCACTTGCCCTACTTGAGAAGAGTAATGATGACTGCTAATGAGAAGCGTTCTCCCCTTCAAACCTAGGAGGGTGTATTATCGTAAGCTGTGTGTGTAGAGACCAGGAAACCCCACCTCCCTCATGTCCTTCCTCCCAGATTCACAGAAGTGGCATGAGTCACAGACAAGTCTTGGCTGGCCAACGGCTAAGGAAAAGTCTCTTTTTCCTTGGTGTAGAGCCACCTTCCCTCTAGATCCATGTTCCCTTTACTTTGTACCGTCACAAAACTGCACTTACCAAACTACATCTCTGTACTTGAAACCTAGGTCTATGAGGCTCCAGGGTCAGGCACTGCACCCCCAGGCTCTGCCTCTCCATCCCATTGAAAATGACCCTCCAAGACTCCACAAATGGGTTTTTCCCAGTGACAGGATCCATTTCTCCATAAGACACCATTGCTCGCTTTGTCCTTTACTACACATAATAGCTCACGAGGACAACACTAGGATCACAGTTCAGCTCAGACCCACACTCCAGGCTCCTGCGTACCTGCCACCTGCATCCTGCCCAACTGGCCCTCCTGGCTGCCCCCATCTACCCAGCTCCCAGGTACTGCTACAGATACACGCCATCCACATCTGTGTGCCCCCCTCTGTCCATACTCTCTGCTCTGCTTCAAGTAGCCCCAACCCCACCTCCACCCCTGCCATCCCTTATTAAAATCTTACTCTCTGTTCAAAACCCACCCAGATTACCACCTCCTTCATAAATGTCACCATGGATGTTTTCTTGTTAAAACATCCCCCCAAGGCTTATTTTTCTTCTACACCCATCTGTACTACTTGATTTAACTTTGTCCAATGTGTACTTACTACCTATGAAAAAAATTTTTTTGAAAAAGCAAGAGAGGTCAATTGCCTGCCTTTCCTATGTTTAAAGAGGCGATGTAAAGCATGAAGGAAATAAGCTACTACTATTACTAATCAATAATTTCATAAAAATAAAGTGCTGGATGCCAGCTATTTAATAGTGAAGAAAAGACTACGATGGGGAAAGAACACCAGGAACTAGCAAACTTCTTGGGTTTTTTTCTCTCTTTAAAGCAACATCCCACCACAGATACCCAAGGTTTCGGGGTCCTTGATCCTTCTTCCCAATTTCTGCTGGGACCTACTTTGTTTGCCTTTTCTAATCACGAAGTAAGGGTAGCATCAGCCTGAACTCCAAAGCTTCAGCACAAACCCTGGAGCAGCTCACTGACAGAACTCATGGCAGGAATCCAAGGCTACTGCACTGTGACTAACCACTGTGGTAGCTGAGGATTCTTAGAGTCTCTGAAGAGGGACCATCACCAAGCAGAAGAAGGGAGGAGGAAAGGAAGAGCTACTTGAAAACAATCATATGAAATTCTTTTATATGGAAGTACTTCAGAAACTGCTTTTCCATCTCATTCACAATAACAGTGTCAAAGAACAAAAGCCATCAAAACATGACGCTTAAAAGCAATTTATAGCAATGCAAAAAAGCCCATCAAGTCGACAAATTAAAAAGAAAAAACAGTGCTGGCTGGTGGCATAGTGGATAAGGCACCGGCCTGCGAACCCAAGGTCACTGATTCAATTCCCAGCCATAACCAGGGCACATAACCAGGTTGAAAGCTAGGTCTCCAGCCAGGTCTGTGGCTGGAGGCAGGTGAAAAGCAACCATACATTGATGTTTCTCTCCCTCTCTGCCTCCCTCCCTTCCCCTCTCTCTAAAAGTAATAAATAAAACCTTAAAAAAAAAAAAAAGATAAAGATAAAAACATCCCTCCTGATGCCACATTTGGTTTTATATTACCATTACTTGAAATTTGTGAAAAGAGCACAAAAACTATAGGATAGGATATTAACATACCAGTGTAGTGTTCAAAGCCTTTTCCCTCTATCCACTCCCTGCCCCAAGGAAGAATCACATGTGCCTGCTGGACTCCTGAACCTCCTCTTAATGCTTATCACAAAAATGCGAAGAAATGGGTAAATAGTTGAAAGTAGCAATGCATAGATTGTTTACACAGGGAAGGAAGAAAACTATTACATAGGAGAAAAAAACAGAGCCAAGAAGGTGGAGTGAGGGGGGAAAGTAAAAGAAACTAGAATCCTAGAATCAAGCAGTGGGGCCGGAGAGGTGGGCTGGGGGGCACACTGAAGTAAGTGGGAAGAGCCCTGAGTTTCTAGCTCAACGAGTGGTACAGGGAAAGGTGAAGAAACAAGGTTTGCTGTGAGCTATGTGTTGGAAACCACATCATTCTTCCAGGAGACTCCAGGAGAGGTATGAGTTATTTTGGGTTATCCAGTTGAATGCAAATGTGCAGAGTGTGGGTTGTGTGGGGTATTCTGGCCACATGTCACTCTCCAGGTCTAAGTCACTTCTGTCAAATGAAGGGCATGGGCAAGATGACTGGGAAGGGCCCGCTCAGCTATAGTGGTCTGCTCCTTCCTGCCAAGTGTAGTGATGAGAAATGCTTCCTCCTCTAAAGTCAGCTTCCTCTCTCCTGCACCTGCCAGCGTCTCATTCCAGTGTCCTTACCCTCGACTGTCAAATATGAAACGGTCTCCTCTACCTCAAATTTAAAGCCAAATCTCCATCTGATCTGCTGACAACTCTAATTATAGTACCATCCCCACCTTCTTTACGATGACAAATTCATTAACCTGTGGGTTACATGGGGAAAGTCCATTTCCTTATCACCACCAGCCCTTTGCAATCCTTTTTCAGATCCCAACACCCTAAGCAATTGCTTCCTGGGAAGTCACTAATGCTTCCTAGACAAACTCAACAATGCTCTGTCAGTTCCCAATGCCTGAAAAGATGGGAGGCACACCCTAAAAACTCTCTAGTTTATAGTCTGTGTGAATCTGCTTCCTTTATTTGTCAGTAAAGGATGAGGCCATCGAAACAGGTTTTACTGGGTGTAGGAGTAAGAGCAATGAAGCTGATGATGGTATCATTTTGGGCAACGGAAGACATAGTTTGGGTGTTACTAATGGAGAAAGGAAAAGAAACATCACCGTGCTTGTCATCAAGCATATCAAAGGCAAACTTCATCAGCAAATCAGTCTCATCTCCCAACCAGCTAAGTACCTATCTTCAGCTTTTCGATTTCTGTTGGGTAGAGGGCTTGAATTTACAGAAGTCTGAACTCAAATATCATATGCTTAGCAGAAAACAAGCTGGCTACTAAGTAAGGAAGCTTTCTGAGATACCCTTGAACAAGCTCCATAAGAGGGCTGGGGAGGGTTGGGGGGTGAAAAAAAAAAAGAGTGATAAATGACCTTACAGCACAAACTCGGGTCTCTCGGGCCTCTCCGCCAGCTTCAGGGCCTCGTGCATGCCTGCCGCCGAGAGCTTCCGGTTGATATTCCGGTACTGGCACTGCAGCAGGCTGCGATAGGTGGTCCTCAGGTCCCGGTTGAAGAAGGCATATATAAAAGGGTTAATGAGAGAGTTCGCGTAGCCCAGCCACAGAAATGTCCTCTCCACCCACAGCGGGATGCAGCTGCAGGCCGTGCCGCAGATGAAGGGCCGGGCTGTCGAGAGGAGGAAAAACGGCAGCCAGCACACGGTAAAGGCCCCGACGATGATGCCCAAAGTGGTGGCTGCTTTCTGTTCCCTCTTAAAGATGGAGATGTTTTTCCTTTCGTGTTTGAGGAGTCTCGAAAGGTTGGCACACTCCTCTACCTCCTTCTGGAGCTTCACCATGCCGTTCAGGGAGATGATGCTGTCCGGCTGGCGCAGGCGTGGGAAGCCCGGGAACTTGTGTTTGGCAGCGCTCTTCCGCGCAGCCTTGTAAATCTGATAGTACATAAAAAGCATGACGGACATGGGGATGTAAAACGCCACCGCGGTGGAGTAGATCGTGTAGCCAAAATCCTGGCTGATCAGGCACACCTTGTCGTCGTTTACATTCTGAGCCCACCCGAAGAGCGGGGGTAAAGTGATGGAGGCGGAAAGAAGCCAGACGGAGAGAATCATCTTCGCCATGCATTTCCCATTCTGCCTCACAGGGTATGTTAGTGGCCTTGTGATCCCCAGGTACCTAAGAAAGAAATGGAAACAGAGTATGTGACCGCAGGGATCGTGGTTCATCAACTAGGAAGTACCACTAGCCAGGTGCTAGGCTTTATACCTCATAGCTCCAGTCCTCACAACAGCCCTTCTACACACCCATCATTATTTCCATTTTGCAGAAAGGAAGGGCTCTGAGGTGTCATCTACTTTATACCAAGTCACACAATTAGCTAGAGGCACTGCCAAGATTCAGACTAAGGGCCTTCTGCCTGTAGTGCTACTCCATGCTCTTTTCGTACCTTGTAGCCTTCTTGTGTTCCATGTAGTCAATGGACTAAGATCAAACATCTGCCTCCCACTATGACCACGGTCACTGAAACCAGCCAGGAACAAAATGTCAAGCCTGATGCAGGATGTTGTGACATATCCTCAGGAATTAACCAGGGTCTAGCACACTCTGACATTTTACACCCACTGCTCAGCTGTCTTATTTCAGGCTAGCTTTTAATTCATTTTAACTGCTCCTTTGCATTGTAGAACTTCTTTAAGATTACAGAGACGTGTGAGATATTTATAAAATCTAAAGCTTCTGGAATGAAAAGTAGCATGTGGTCATTCTTGCATCCCCAGAAAATTCTCACATAAGAGTAATGTCAGAGGAGCAATCTATAAAATAAAAACTGCCTGCCTCCTCATTTCTCCTCTCTTGAGAAGGCTCACAAAAAAGGGCACAACTCTGGAAAATATTACATAAACTCTACATTTTTTATGTGCTTGGTTCCACATAGAGAATAAGTATATCTCTGTCTCTGTTATCACTGATTTATAATGCAAAGGAGACACAGCAAACAGGAAACATAAACAGTAAGACATTTGCCAAATGCTTAATCATTTTCAGCTTTCTGAATTTGTTTTCTCTTCTGTATTTAACAGTCTTGGCTTCTATTTTGGGGAGGATGCAAAGAGTACTTGAGAAGTCAAGATAGGTAAAAAGCTTGTCATTTTACTGTTTGTTGGTTTTTTTTACTTGTGTATAAAAGATGCACATTGCTTTTTAAATTATATGTTGATTATGCTATTACAGTTGTCCTGATTTTTCTCCCTTTGACCCCCTCCACCTAGGACCTTCCACTCCCTCAGACAATCCACACATCCTTGTTCATGTCCATGGATCATGCGTGTAAGTTCATTGGCTATTCCATTTCCTAGACTGTACTTATATCTCCATGGCTGTTCTGTAACAGCCTATTCATACTTCTTAATCCCCTCGCCTCTTCACCCATTCCCCCACACCTCCTCCCATCTGAAGTCATCAAAATGCTCTCTCTCTCCATGATTCTGTCTTAGTTCTTACTGGCTTTGTTTTCAGTTTTTTGTTTGTTTGTTTTTTTCATTCAGGTATTGATAGGTATGTGTTTGCCATTTTATTGTTCATAGTTTTGATCTTTTTTTCTTAAATAAGTTCCTTAAATATTTCATATAATAAAGAGATTATGGTCCTTCTGGCCAAGATGGAGGCATAGGCAGACATGCTTCATTCACCTCCCTGCAAAACCATAAGAAGAACCAACTAATCTCAAACAAAAAAACAACCAGAACAGTCAGAAAATCAAACTGTACGTAAGTCCGACAACCAAAGATTTAAAGAACAAATATTCATCCAGGCAAGTAGGAGGGGACAGGTTGTCGGGGTAGAGGCCGCAGTGTGGCAGCAACTAGGCAGTGGTGGTGGTAAGGCTGCAGTGGCAGCCAGCAGAACGGGTGGCCTCACATTCACATGTGGCAGATGAATGATAGGAGGGACACCTGGGGAATGGCCCAGCCCCAGGACTGATGGAACAGCCCAGGGTTCCGGTGCTGGGAAAATAAAGCCTCATAGCTTCTGGCTGAAAACCAGTGGGAACTGGAGTGGCAGTAGAATCTGCCCATCTCTCAGGAGAGTCTGTTTAGAGACCCCTGCAGTCCTAAAACATACACAAGCCCATCCACTCTGGGAACCATCACTAGGGCAGCAGATAGAGGGGCACCAGTCGCACATGGGAAGCGGTTGAAGTGACCAGAAACAGAACAATTGCCAAGAAAGTGGCATTGTTCCCTCTCTGACTCTCCCCCCGTATACAGGGCCATAGAGCAGTGAAATGGATCGCCTCACGCTGATAAATACCTGAGGCTCTGCCCCTTACAACATAACAGGTACACCCAGGCAGGGAGTAAAAGCAGCTCTACTGAATACATAGAAACAAACACAGGGAGGCTGCCAAATTAAGAAGACAGGGGAATATGGCCCAGGTGAAAGAACAAATAAAAACTTCAAACAAAGTCCTAAGCAAAATGAAGAGACCCAACCTGTCAGATGCAGAGTTCAAAACACTGGTGATAAGAATGCTCAGAGATCTGAGTATGGCAAATGCACATGGGAAGAAATAAAGGCTACATTAAGTAAAACAAAGAAAAATCCACAGGGAACCAATAGTGAAGGGAAGGAAGCCAAGGTTCAAATCAATGAATTGGAACATAGGAAATAGTCAACCAGAACAAAATGAAGAAACGAGAATTCAAAAATTGAGAAGATTCTGTTCATTTCCCAAAGTGCCAACATCCAAATTGTAGGGTTGCCAGAAGGAGAAGAGGAAGAATAAGAAATTGAACTTATGTGAAAAAATAATGAAAGAAAACTTCCCTAATTTGGTGAAGAAAATGGGCATGCAAGTCCAGGAAGCACAGAGTCCCAAACAAGTTGAACCCAAAGAGGACCACACCCAGAAACACATCATAATTAAAATGCTAAAGGTTAAAGATAAGGAGAGACTCTTAAAACCAGCAAGAAAAAAGAAGAGTTACCTACAAAAGACTTCCCATAAGACTATCAGCTGCTTTCTCAAAAGAAACTTTGCATTCAAGAAGGGACTGACAAGAAGTATTCAGAGTGATGAAAATCAAGGCCCTACAACCATTACTCTATCCAGCAATGCTATCATTTAGAATGGAAGGGCAGATAAATTGCTTCCCAGACAAGGTAAAGCTAAAGGAGCTCATTATCACCAATGAAATGTTAAAGAGACTTATTTCAGAAAAAGAAGATCAAAATTATGAACATTAAAATGACAACAAAATCACAACTATCAACAACTGAATATGAAAAACAAAAACTAACTATAGGACTAGGGCAGGAGCAGAGTAATGGATATACAGACCACATGGAGGGTTGTCAGTGAGGAGAAGGAAGGGGAGAATAGGGGAAGAAATGAAGAAGCAGAATCGGTAGGCAGAGGGGAGGGGGTGGGGAAGGAGGGAGAATGAGGCAAAGAAGGGGAGCAGTTTAGTTAAGGAACTGGCATGGAAGACCCATGGACATGGACAACAAGTGGGACTGACTCTGTCGGGGAATGGGTGGGTGGGGAAGGGGGGAGAAGGGAGGGGAAATAGGATGAATGTAATACAACAATAAAATTAAATTTTAAAAAATTCTAAAGAAAGAGAGAGAAGGAAAGACAAACAATCGGTGGGTGCAGAAGAGACAGGGGGGTGTTAGGAATGGTGGAAGAGGTGGGGAAGTCAAGAATTTACATGCGTGACCCATGGACATGAACTAAGGGAGGTATTGCTGGAAAGGAGGGTGCCAGGTGAAGGGGGACAAAAGGAATAAAAATTGGAACTGTAATGGCATAATCAATAAAATATACTTAAAAAATTTCATATAATAACAGTTTGGTGATGATAAACTCCTTTAGTTTTTTTCTTGTCAAGGATGCTCTTTATCTGCCCTTCCATTCTAAATGATAGCTTCGCTGGGTAGAGCAACCTTGCTATAGGACCCTACTTTTCATGACCTGGAATATTTCTTGTCAATTCCTTTTGGCTTGCAAAGTTGTTTTTTTTTTGTTGTTGTTTGTTTGTTTGTTTGAGAAATCAGTTGCTGACAATCATATGGGAGGGAACTCCCCTATATGTAACTAACTGCTTTTCTTTCACTGCTTTTAAGATCTCTCTTTATCTTTAATATTTGTCATTTTAATTGTTATGTGTCTCTTGGAGTGGTCCTCTTTGCATCCATCTTGTTTAGGGCTCTAGGCTTTCTGGACTTGCATGTCTATTTCCTTCACCAAATTAGGGATAATCTAAATTGTAGGGATGCCAGAAGAAAGTTTTCTTTCATTATTTTTTCAAATAGATTTCCAATTTATTGCTCTTTCTCTTCTTCTGGCACCCCTATGATGTGAATGTTGGGCCTCTTCAAGTTGTCCCGGAGGCCGTTTATACTACCCTTATTTTCTTGGATTCTTTTCTCTTATTGTTCTAATTGACCTTTTCTTCCTTATGTTCCAAGTCATTGATTTGATTCTCTGCTTCATCCACTCTACTGTTGTTTCCCTGTAAATGGTTCTTTATTTTAGTTAGTGTAGCACTTATTTCTAACTGGATTTTTTTAATTAATTTATTGTTGTTGTATTACATTTATCCAGTTTTCCCCCATTGATCATTTTTATGCTGTTGCAGTCCTTACAGAGTTCTTTGAGCATCCTTATAGTCAGTATTTTGAACTTTGTATCTGTTAGAATGCTTCTCTCCATTTCATTTAAATATTTTTCTAGAGTTTTAATCTGTTCGTTCATTTGGACCATGGTGGTTTTTTTTTTTTCTTTTCTTTTCTTTTTGTTCTCCTCATTTTGGCAGCCTCCATGTGTTTGTTTCAGTGCATTTGGTACAGGTGCTTTGACTCTGTGTCTTGGTAACATGGCCGATTGTAGAATAGGTGTCCTGTAGGAATCAGTGGCACAGCCTCCCCTACCACCCAAGCTAGGTACTAAAGGTGCACCCTTTGTGTGGGCTGAGTACACCTTCTTATAGTTGAGCTTATAGTTGAGCTTTGACTGCTGTTGGCAGATTAATGGAGGGGATTTAACCAGGCCAGTCAGCTGCAAGGACTGGCTGTGACCACTGACCACCAACCTTCACCCTCCATGGAGGATCAGCTGTGCAGGGGCAGGATAGTGGTATTTCGACGTGGTCTGTAGCAGTCCGCTGGGTTTCCCCAGTGGTGCAGGCCAAGGTCTGCCCCTACCTCTGTTATGGAAGAGGCCTCCCTGCCTGAGCTATCATGCAATCTGAGATGCTGCTACTTGTGTTGGGCTTGGAGATGCCCAGGTGAAGCCAAGCTGTGAATCTAGGCTGCTGCTGCTAGTGCGGGGCCTTGGGCTCACTGAGACCAATTGTTGCTTGCTTGAGAGGATTTAGGAAGTTGTGCAATATATAAGCCAAGAGCAGCTGTTCATATGGAAAAGCAGCTTGGGTGGGTCCATAAATTAGGTGGGACAGAGTCTCTGGGGATCTCCAAGGTAAGTCAAACAGCGTTAGCCAGATAGATGGAATCTCATATTTAGGACCAGCCTGCTGACTCCATAGGTGAAGGGCCCAGGAAAGGGACATGGCCTCTGTTCACCCTGATGCCAAACACTTCAGTCTCTCCCTGTACGCCACCAATGCCCTTCAAGCTGCCACTCTGATGCTGGAGCTCAGAGATGGTGAGTCTGAGTAGGTGAGTCCATGTGTGAGTTCTTTTAAGAGGAACTGCTTGGGGTTCCAGAAGTTTCTTTCACCAACTTGATCCCCACTGGTTTTTAAGCCAGAAGCTGTGGGGACTTATCTTCCTGGCACCGGAACCTTGGGTTGGGGATCCTGGTGTGGGGCTGGGACTCTTTGGTCCTGAAGCATCCCTCCTGAATTTTTATCCACCACACATGGATGTGGGACCAGCCAGTTACACATCTGCACCCCTCCTACCAGTCTGGATGGATGTGGTTTCTTTAATTCGATAGTTGTCAGGCTTCCATTCAACTCAATTTCTGATGGTTCTGAGTGATGTCTATTCTATATTTTAGTTATAATTTTGATGCGGCTGCATGAAGAGGTGAGCCATGTTTGCTTCTGCCACCATTTTGACCAGAAGTCTTTAAAGATACATTTTGAAAATGAAAAGGAATGGTACAGAGTCCCTAACTTAACAATTGGTTATTCTCAGAAAGTTTGTCAGTTGGTAGGTTGAAACTTTAAAAATTATTATTTTTGTGCTAGAAATATCCTCTCGTTATATAAACTTAAATTATCCTACATCAAAAATCATGCTTTCACTTCAATTTCTCAGCCAGGACACATAATGAGGTTGCAAGCCAGATCTCTAGCCAGGTCCATAGCTGGAGGCAGGTGAAAGGCAACCATACATTGATGTCTCTCTCCCTCTCTGCCTCTCTCTCTTCTCCTCTCTCTAAAAATAATAAATAAAATCTTCACTTCTACCTTTGAGGAACTATGGTTTTAAAAAAATCATGCTTTCATAATGAAAATTAGCATCACTGCAATATTTACAAGGGGAAATGGAAATACAGGAAAAAGAAGTAAGTCAGATTTGCTTATTCATCAAGAATATTCATCCATTCCTTCAACAAATATTATAGAGCTCCTTCTATATGCCAGGTGCTATTTTAAATGTTGGGGCTATGACAGAATATAAGTCATACAAAACCCTACATGGCACATGGGGAAACCATGTGGGGGCTGAACAGGACGGAGCCTGGTGGGATGGTGCAGGCACTCCTGATCCCTTCCAAGGATCCAGGTGTTAGCAGCACCCATGTTTGATTTCACAACCTGTACCTTACCTTTTCCTTGATAAAGTGGACCTACAAATATTATCCCTAGGTTTATCAGCTGTGATTAGGATTATGTTTTGACTCCCAAATAGAATGATGGAAAAGAGGGAGGTTTTCCTAGAGTATAAGAATAAGAGCTGAAAAGAAAGAGAAAAGAGAAGGCAGGAAGGAGGGAGAAAGGAAGAGGGTAAAGGAAAAAAAGAGCAAGAAAAAGAAAATGTGAAATAAACCTTTCCTTATGTGGAACTGCCTGAAGTTATCTGACTTTTAAGTAATGGGGGGAAGTATCTTTTTAAGGTAACTGAGGAACCCCCTGAAGAAAGGTGTTAGAACTGACTGGAAACCCACAATTAAGTTGACCCCTGCCCCAAGACTGAATGCATACCATCCATGAAGAGAGGGGGAAAGTCTCCCTAAGTTTCCCTTTCTGTGCTTGGGTTCAGGAGTTCTCTGTCCAGTTGGAACTCTTTCGCAAATTTCTGTTTTTGAACCAAGTCATTGCTGTCTATCAATTTCTGTGGACATAACCCTTCCTTGTTTCCCAGCTCCCGAAGGCAACCTTTGCCAGGACTTAAACTTTACCTTCTCTCTTTGCCTGTTGCTTCAGGCACAAACTGCTTGTTCCCAATTCTGGATCTGGCTTCCAGGATACCAGACTGCAGGTTCAACAGGAAGTGGTTAGTTCATACAGTTCCCCAGATAATCACCAGATGGCACTGTCAGTCCCTGAGATCATCTTACACTTACCTAGCGGATTGGGAAGGCGGATAGTGAGAACAAAAGGTGCTTGTTGGAAGGAGGAAGGAGGATTACTCATAACAAGACAAGAAGTTATATTTCGTTTTTGAGGCTATACCAAAAATTAGCAAGCCTGGAATTCACAACCTGATAAACTCTTCCTTTGCATCCTTCACATTTTCCTTACCCAAACAGGATCCAATATCATCAGACTTAATTAAATCAAGCCTTTCTGCAGCTTGCATAAATGATACAGAATTCACAAAGATGAATCCTGAGAGATTACTTAATTGAGTACCAAGGACATCTAAGAATATTAAATAATCTCACAGAAGCAGCATGCATATTCATCCTAATATATTGAGCCTGACATATTACATTTCAGTGAGGTGACATTGACCCATATTTGGTCCTTCCTGAATGTACAAATTATATTCCATGAATGCTCCTATTTCATACCCCACTCTCTAATGTTCTCAAGTCATATCCTACAATAAGAAAGTTATATTTATTTCATTTGTTTACTGGGTACCCCTTAGAGAGACTTTTGAAAGCTAAAATCAACCAAAAGATGATTAGGAACAAAAGTAAGTGCTCATTAAAGTGTCTGCAAATAAAATTAAGTCAATAGTATTTCTTACAAAAATAATTGGAAAATATTATAGAAGGAAATAATCCCATTCACAGAAAAATATTAAAAAATTAAAATATCTAGAAAAATATCCAACATAGCCAGGGCCTTAAAAAGCAAACAAAAATGCTGTCAAGAAAACTAAGAGAATGTTTGAATCTATGAAAGGAAATTTTTTTTAAGTAAGGAAACCTGGTATTTTTAAAGTGCCAATTTTTCCTCAATTAATCTAAAAATATTGCAAACTTCTGTTGAAAAAGCAAGGTTTTTGCTACTTTGACCAAATGATTTTTAAGTTCACCAAGTAAATACACAAAAATAGATAGGAAACCTAGAAATGAATTAAAATGAAGGAATACCTAATAGTTCTGGGGAGATAAAGTACAACATAGGGAATATAGTCAATAATAAGAATTCTAGTAAGTATGTATGGTGAAAGATGGATACAGATTTATTGGAATGGTCACTTAGGAAGGTATGTAATGTCTAATTACTCGGATGTACACCTGAAATGAATATAATGTAGAATGTTAACTATAATTCAAAGATAAAATATTAAAAAGGTTAAATATAATTTAAATAAATGAATAAAGACCATGAATACCACAGCAACCTTGAAAAGGAAGAACAAAGTTGGAGGAATCATACTCCCTGATTTCAGACTATGCTACAAAGCTATAGTAATCAAGACAATAGCATACTAGCACAAAAATAGATACAGGGAATAGCACAGAAATAAACCAATACTTACATGGTCAATTAATCTACAATAAAGGAGGCAAGAATATATAATGGTGAAAAGACAATCTCTTCAATAAATGGTGTTGGGAAAACTGGACAGATACACGCAAAAAAATAAAACCACTTTCTTACCACACCACAAAAATAAACTCAAAAATGGATTAAAGACTTAAATATAAGACCCACACCCAAAAAACTCCTAAAATAAAACATAAGCAGTAAATTCTTTGGTATCAGTTTTAGCAATAAATTTTTGGCTGTATCTCCTCAGGCAAAGGCAACAAAAGCAAAAATAAATAAATGGGACTACATCAAAAGCAGAAGATATTTTCAAATGATATATCCAATCAGAGGTTAATACCCATAATGTATAAAGAACTCATACATGTGAACATAAAATAATCCAATCAAAAATGTGCAGAGAACATGAACAGGCATTTCTCTAAAAAAGACGGATTGCCAAAAGATATGTGAAAAGATGCTCAACATCGCTAATCATCAGACTAATGCAAATCAAAATCACCTCAGAACTGTCAGAATGGTCATCATCGAAAAGACTACAAATAGAAATCCTTGCAGACCTGGAGTTCAGTC
Organism: Noctilio leporinus; assembly: GCA_004026585.1. NCBI lineage: Eukaryota > Metazoa > Chordata > Mammalia > Chiroptera > Noctilionidae > Noctilio > Noctilio leporinus. The sequence continues at coordinate 67,279 of PVIW01005789.1, read as the reverse complement.
ATAGCTCTGTCCATGTGTCTGCCACTGCCACTTGACAATGCAGATCTTCATGAAGACTTTGATCTATAAGACCATTACCCTGGAGGTCAAGCCCAGTGACACTATTGAGAATGTCAAGGCCAAGATCCAAGACAAGGAAGGCATCTCTCCTGACCAGCAGAGATTGATCTTTGCTGGCAAGCAGTTGGAAGATGGGCCACACCCTGTCTGACTACAACATCCAGAAAGAGTCCACTCTGCACCTGGTCCTGTGCCTGAGGGAAAATTTCTAAGTTGCCCCTTTTAAGCTTTTAACACAGTTAATTGCACTTTCTTTTAATAGAGTTGTGACATCCCTCACCCCCAAGAAAAGACTACAAATAACAAGGACTGGCAAGGACATGAAGAAAAGAGAACCCTTCTGCAACTGTTGGTGGAATTGTAAATTAGTGTAACCACTATGGGAAACAGTATATAGATTTCTCAAAAAATTAAAAATAGAACTAGTAGACAACCCAGCATTTCACTTTCGGGTATTTAGCCAAAGAAAACAAAACAATAATTTGAAAAAATATATGCACCCCTATGTTCATCTCAACATGGCTTGATATGAAAGCAACCTAGGTATCCATTGATAGGTGAATGGATAAATAAGATATGATACACATACATAATGAAATATTACTCAGCCATAAAAAATAAAACCTTGCCATTTGTGATAACATGGGTGAACCTAGAGAGTTTTCAGATAAGTAAAAAAGTCAGACAAAGAAAAGCAAATATTGTAAGGTTTCACTCACATGTGAAATCTAAAAAACAAAATAAATGAACAAAAAAATTAAATAAAAACAAAGTCAATAAATACAGAGCACAAACTGATGGTTGCCAGAGGAGAAAAAGGTAGGAGGATAGGCACAAAAGGGGAAGGGAATTAAGAAGTACAAACTTCCAGCTATAAAATAAGCCACAGAGATGTAATACATATCATAGGGATCATAGTAAAAAATGTAATAACTATGTATGGTGATAGATGGTTACTAGACTTATTATGCTGATCACTTCATAAGGTATGTAATGTTGAATCACTATGTTGTATACCTTAAACTAATATAATACTGTATGCCAACTATAATTAAAAATACATTTCTTAAAAGAAAAGAAAAAGCATGCTAAGAACTTGAAAGATTGTGTGCAAACACCCTATGATGAAATAAAATCTTTAATGTGAAAAAGTATTAAATAAATCCCTCATGAATCAAAGATTATCATGCAAAAGAAATTAAACACTAAAACTACTATGAGGAAATATGGATGAGTATTTATGCAATCCTGAAAGGACAAAAGTCATTCATAACCATGGCAGAAGCTAGAAACTATAAAATGGCATACTAATAAATTTTTGACAAAAATAAAATAAAACAAAAAGTAAATGACACTTAGTTTAATTTAGAAATCACTATGTGCAGAATTAAAAGTCAAATGACAAACTTGGACTTGGAGTCCAAATCACAGTATTTCAATATTCAAAGCTCTCTATATCCATGATTCTGCCTCTATTTTTGTTTGCTTAGTTTTTTATTCAGTTGTTGATAGGTATGTGTTTATTGCCATTTTATTGTTCATAGTATTGATTCTTTTTTTCTTAAATAAGTCCTTTTAACATTTCATATAATAATGGTTTGGTGAGGATGAACTCCTTTATTAGTTTTTTTCTTCCCTACAAAGCTCTTTATATGACCTTCCATTCTAAATGATCATTTTCCTGGGTAGATCAATCTTGGGTATAGGTCCCTGCTTTTCATGACTTTGAATATTTCTTGTCAATCCCTTCTAGCCTACAAAGTTTCTTTTGAGAAATCAGCTGACAGTCTTATGAGAACTGCCCTTTAGGTAACTAACTGCTTCTCTTGCTGCTTTTAAAATTCTCTCTTTATCTTGAACCGTTAGCATATTAATTATGATGTGTCTTAGAGTGGGCCTCTTTGCATCCATCTTGTTTGTGACTCTCTGTGCTTCCTGAACTTGCATGTCTATTTCCTTCACCAAATTAGGGAATTTTTCTTTCATTATTTTTTCAAATAGAAAAAATAATTCTTAATTTTTCTCTTCTTCTTCTGGCACCTTTATGATGTGAATGTTGGAATGCCTGAAGTTGTCCCATAGGCTCCTTATATAATCCTCATTTTTTTTTGGAGAAGGGTTGGGAGAATGGATGAAGAGGTGAGGGGGTTAGAAAAACAAATAGGTAGTTATAGAACAGCCCTGGGGATGTAAAGTACAGTATAGGAAATGGAGTAGCCAAAGAACTTACACACATGACCCATGGACATGAACAATAATGTGAGAGTTGTCTGAAAGATTGGGGGTGCTGGGTGGAAAGCGACAAAGGGTGAAAATTTGGGACAATAGTAATAGCATAACCAATGAAATATACTTCAAAAAAAACAAAGCTCTCTTACAGGTCAAAACGAAGGAAAGAAAAAGACAAATAGCCCAATAAAAATAGTGAAGCAAATAAACAATGAAATAAGGATACCCAATAAGCACTTGGAAATATGTACAACTCCACTAATAATTAGAGAGATTAAAATATTAAATGACAGAATTTTGGGTCATTGTCAGTGTTAAGAAATCCAACATTGACAATTCCCAGTCAGGGCACATAACCAAGTTGCAAGCCAGGTCTCCAACCAGGCCCTTAGCTGGAGGCAGGTGAAAGACAATCATACATCAACACTTCTCTCCCTTTCTCCCTTTCTCCCTCCCTGCTCTTCTCTCTGAAAATAATGAATAAAATCTTTAAAAATAAAAGGAAAGAAAGAAAAGAAATCCAACATTGAAATAGTGTGAAAAAACAAGCTATCATTTTTTATTTATGCTTACTGTATTTCAATTGTTTCATTTTTCCCCCTTTTGCTCACCACTCCACAGTCAATCCTCACCTCCTTATCCATAACTATGGACCTTTCACATTAGCTCCTCATCTAAACCCTACCCCTTCTTTTCCCCCTTCTTCCTCCTGCTGCCCACTCCATCATTCTGCTCCATTTTTGTTCCATGTCACTGGTTCCATTCTGCTCGTCTGCTTATTTATTTGCTAGTCTCCAGTATTAAGTGAGATTATATGGTATTTGTCTTTTGCTGCCTGGTTTACTTCACTAAGCACAATACTCTCCCATTCCAACCATGCTATCGCAAAAGGTAGGAGTTCCTTATTTCTTTCTGCTGCATAGTATTTCATTGTGTAGATGCACCACAGTTTTTTGAGCCTTTCATCCACTGATGGACACTTGGGCTGTTTCTAGCACTTGGCTATTGTGAATAATGCTGCTATGAATATATTCTCTTTGACCTGTAAGAGAGCTTCTGAAATGGAGTTTCAGGGTTCTTCAGGTATAATCCTAGCAGTGGAATTGCTGGGTCACAAGTCAGTTCAGTTTTAGTTTTTTGAGAAAATTCCATACTGTTTTCCACAGGGCTGCACCAGTCTGCATTCCCACCAACAATGCACCAGGGTTCCCTTTTCTCCACATCTTTGCCAGCACTTGTTGTTTGTTGATCTGTTACTAATGGCCATTCTGATAGGTGTGAGGTACTCTATCCTAGAGAGTGATTCAACTGATTCAACTAAAATAATAGTTTGGTCACCAATACATACCTTTAGGTTAAGCAATTGGACTTCTAGTAATCTGTCTTACGAATATAATTGTACAGGTGAAAAATGATTCATGTGCAAGGATGTTAACAAAACATATAATAGAGCAGGAAAAATACAATTTAATATCTATCAACAAAAAACTGGTTAAAGTATATATAGATATTAACTAAAGCTTATATACAGTATATGTAAAGATGGCACGTAACCTATGATGTACTTATCTATGGATATGAAAACAACAAAAAAGTGAATAGGAGACAATGTCTAGCATGAAAATACACGTAACAGTGTCACATATTAATCTCTTTATGCAAAAATAGGTGTTTGCATGAGTGGGTGAAGAGAAGGGGTGGGACAGGGTACATTTAGATGTCTAGGAGAAATTTACCAAAGTATTAATAGCAATTTTAACAGAGTTGTAGGGATCTGAGTAATTTTATATTTTTTCTTTATGCTTTTTGACACTTATTTTTTTTAACCGTGAGCATGTAAAATATAAAAAAGAAAGATTAAAAGTCCACCATTTTAATTCTAAGAACAAAATCAAAATTTAAGAGTATTCTGTGATGCCTAAGTCACTTAAGTGATTTTGGCAATGAAGATGATCTGGTTCTTAAAATCTGTAAAAAGCTGGTAATTAAATCTTAGATTGTTTCATTTGATTAGCTTTTCTAAAATGTTTTATTACATTCATAAATTCACACAAAGGAAACAGAACTCACTGGCATTTTTTAAATCTCATAATTACTACATAAAGTAATACTGGTATTCAAGGAAGTGTTTATCCAAATTATACATTCATTCTCCCAAATCTTGTACAGCATAAATCTTACCTTTAAGGGAGAAACCTAGATTCTGAATATTCCCTATTATGTATTATATTTGTTAATATTTGTCACACTAACATTTTATGCTCACTGTTAATTAGAAAGTGGGATGCTTATCAAGCCAAGAATTTAACTTGAAAATACATACAAGAGTTAAAATACAGTAAATCTCTCAGACAAAGGCACCAAAGTATTACATAATTGGGAAATGTATGCAAGTCACATTAGGAGTTCCCTTAAAGTAGGGGTTTGGAGAAAAAGGGTATTAGGAAGTTATAATCTACATAGAGAGGGATTAGAGACCAAATTAACTCTGCTGCCTGTCTTCCATTCTAACGATTTAAAAATTATAGATAATGGTTCTTTAATTAAATGATTTCTCCTGACTTTTGTTGCTTCAGAATAATAATTTAAGGAGTAAAAGAAACTGAGTAGAATTATGCTGTAATACAGTGGGTTTTGGAGTGTCTCCTCCATGAGACCTCCTCCTTCATGGCAGGCAAAACTCCAGCCCAAATCAGTGGTTCTCAAAGTTGTCAAATCATCAGAATTACCAAGAAGCTTCTGAGACATACAGATTCTTGGGCCACCATCCACAGACTTTCTTTTCAGAAGGTATAGAGCCCCAGAGCTTTGTGTTTAGGACTGACTGTTCTGGTTCTTAATCCCATGTGCTCCCATCAGAGCAGCCTTCCCTCACTCAAGGATGCAGACTTCACACTTTTCAGGTAAGAACTTGACTTTTACTTTATATACTTCATCTTAATAATCTGCTTCCCAGTTGGGCCTAACAAAGTCACCATGAATCATGTTTACATTATCTCAGTTATTAGTTCTCTCTCCCAATACTTTGCTATACACAAATGAAATAAGCATGGTTTTTATGTCTTAATCAAGTCATAATTTTTTTAATGCATAATATATGGGGTCTGTCCAGAAAGTATCCAGTCATGTAATATGAAAAAGAGACATTTATTGAAGAAGATACAAGATACAAGAAACATTGCACATAGGACAATGACACCTCAGTTCCCTTCAAAGGAGGGACCTTGAATCACCATCCCAATCACCATCACACACTTCTCCCAATCACCATCACACACAGTTCTCCCAATCACCATCACACACAGTTCTTCCAATCACCATCACACACACTTCTCCCAATCGCCATCAGCTGCCCCATCATATTTTCCTGAATCTCATGAATGGTCTGCAATCTCTTCCCTTTTCAAAGGTGACTTTAGTTAGGGGACAAGCCAGAAGTCATGGGGCACCAAATCTGAGCTAGACATGTAAAGAATGAAACAACCCCAACACCTTCCTCGGTGATGTGAACTCTAAAACTTAGTGTCTACATGTACTTCGGTTGCTGTTTGAAGAAAAGGAAGGATGCTGACCAACGCTGGTGTTCAGCTCCTGAATGCTGCACTGACATAGAGCACAGAACTGATGTGTCATCCATTAGCCAGGAACACTCCCACTAACTGGAGCGCAGGGCCTAGTTCACAAAAATGTGATTGTTGAGGATAAAGGGATGTCCCCCGAGTCATCCTTGCAGAAGAGACCAGAAGACAAGTTTCCTCAACATACGTTCCATACTAATTGGATTTATTCTATTTAAAATTTAAAGTGGGATTACGTTTCTCCTACTTTAAGAATATTATGCATAGCAATCTAAACCCATCAATATTCAAGTTTTTTAACAGTACATTAAAAACATGGCACCTCTAGCTTCAGGTAAGATATTTGTCTTCATATTGAATATTTTGATAACACTATTTCTTCAGTAATTGTATAGAAAGTTATAATTAAAATGACTCTGGCCTCTCTTTTATTCATTTCTTTTGATAATTGTTAATTAATTTGCCCATTTCTATTATTCTTCCCCCAAAGCAATCAACTGGAAAACATATTTAATCTTGAAGTGCATATTATGTATGCATATATATGCACAACTTCAATGTGTTTTCTTTTTGAACTATACTGCTCATCTGATCTAGACCTGTCACAAATGCTCATATATTTCCACTGAAACAGTCAAATATAAATCATCATATACTTACCAAAATGTATTTCCTGGTTTAAAGTTTTAAACATAATAAGCTTTAGACTTTACAGCTAACTATAACCAACTATATACTTTTACATTTTAGAAACTATTTATTTTCTATTAACCATATTTCCATTCTGTGTAAGAGTTCGTGGAAGAACAGCTTAGGACCCCTCAGTGGTTGCTTCTCCCCATTCTGTGGCAGGAGGTGGGGGGGCAGACCAGTCTTCATTAAACCTACCGAGTGAGCCCCTGTTGCGCAAGGGATAGCAACACTCACATAGCGCAAAGGACAGCCTGTGTTACAGAGCAATAGTAAGCAGGTTGCTAACAGAAGACACCTCTGTGAGAGGCGAGTGGTCAGCCCCCGGAATCGGTAACCACCAGAAGTCTCGGCTCCTGGAAGGCTGCCGGGGTCAGGCTCATGAAGGGTCTTGGAGTGAGGTGGACAGCAACAGGAGCAGCTCCAGTGGCCGCAGCAAACTTCAACACAGCTTGCTGGCTGGTGTTTCTGGACAGTGGGTCAATCCATGGCTTTGCCATCATCCACGATGAGGGCTGGCTGGGAGCCCTTGACCAGAAGGAATGTGTATTGAATTAGGAATGGACTGTAACTCCCTTCTTATCTCTTTAGGGGTGGCTTCTTGTCCTGTGGCTGCTTCTTGAGCTTTTCCTTCTGCATGTACACAATGAGGTCATGTAGGACTTGTGCTGCCTTTGTCACACATAGGACCCATGCTGCCTTTGTCTGGGACCCCTTATAATGGGCCTCACACTAGAGGAGGTACAGTTTCTCTTGTACTGGCCTGCCACCATCAGTACCCTTCCCTGTAATGTGAGTAATAAATAGCATGTCCACATCTGCCAGTCCTCCAGGCGGTTTTTTCTTTCTTTCTCAATTTTATTTTATTTTTTTTGGAATATCACAAACATTTAAGCAACTCTCATTTGGGAGCTCCTGTGCTACAATATGACACAGACATCAGTAGGGTTTCCGATGGCACTAGCTACCAGCAGAAGCTTCTCCCAGGTACTCTTCAGATTTATGATATAGATGCCATCACTCTGCCTTCTGTAAATGTGCTGCTCCATTTCAAAGTCAAGGTCAGTGCCACCTAAGTGGGGTCCTGCTGCAAGGAATTTGAGGATACCTTCCTTCTTCATTTACAGGATATCAAGGGTTCTGGACACTGTGAAAGTTTCCTTTTAAGTTACATGGGAACCTAGAACACCACCAAATGGACCCCTCTCTGAATAGCATGGAAAAGACCAAATGTGTGTGTGTGTGTGTGTGTGTGTATACATGTGTGTAAATATATATATATATATATATGAAAACAATTGGACAAAAGAATTTTTAGATTTAGAAAATTGAAATAAAATATATTCCAAACTAGATGAGGAATTTTAAAAATCAGATTCCAGAAGCCAAAGCAAAAATAAAATAGTAACAGCAGAAACAGTTGGCAAAATAGCAAATACCAAGAGTTAGTTCTTTAAATGAAATGAGCAAAATTAAAAATCCTCTTTATAAACTGAAATGAAACAGAGATTAAAGAAAGAAATGAAAATATCACGTAAAAAGAAAAATTTCAAAGTAAATTATAACATAAAACAAAGAATTTTTAAAAAGCTTTTTGGTAGGAATTAGAAACCATTAAATGTATAAAACATCAGTATTTTTGGGAGCTATCACAATTGAAAACTGATAACAAAATTACCATAAAATAATTAAATAACCCCCTAGACTCAGACAGCATTAAAATAATTTCCTAAAAACAAAACATATCACAATGGCATAATTTTTATTCTTATCTAGTTAATACTTCAAAAAAGCAATTAGACATCAGGTATTTTGCTGGTTACTTAGTTTCTTTCATTCTAATCCTTTATTCTCATATTCTTTTAATATTTGTCTTTAAAAATGGCACTATCTACTAGTTTGAAATAATTTCATCAGTAGTAGCTTATACAAGCCATTAAGTATAGAGTTTAGTGACTTAGATGTCTTCCTTTCTTTTAGGAAACACAAAATGTATCCATAGGAATTGGAGATTATTCTTATCTTCCTTCCCCTTCAGCCATTAAAATACCTATAATAACTTGATTCCAAACACTGTTTCTATTCTCTTCTTCTTCCAGTCCCTTTTTACATATCTTTATGCTACAGCAAAAATCTTCCAAGATTAAAAATTATAGCTTGTAAAATTTACTTTCTACTTGTATGGGGGGAAATTATATTCCTTTTATACATGTGTCTACCCAGAAACTCAACCTGCTTTGTTTAAGTTTAATGAAATATAGCATATATGTTTTTCTTTTATCCCAGAATGACTATGCTAAAAGAACAAGAAGAGCAAAAATAATTCTGCCTCATGTTTTCAATGCATTTGAATAATACTAGCCAAAATTTACTGATAATGCAGCATGCCGGGCTCTGTGATAAATGCTTATATGCAGCATTGCATTCAGTCTTTACAACTATATGGTATGTATCATTCCCATTTTACAAATGAGGGAATTGAAGATCAGAGATTAACTGAGCCTCCCAATGTGTATAGCTAATAAAGCCCAAGATTGGGTTTCAAGCATGGGTTTTCCTGACTCCAGAGCCTCCTCATAACCCATACACACATTATTGCTTAATCATTTACAAAGCACTTTCACATACACGCTTTTGTATAATCCCTGTTTTCCATTTAAGTTGGTGAACCATTGAAAATGTACTCTAGTTGATTCCATATCTTGGCTATTGTAAATAATGCTGCAAAGAACATAGGGTTGTATATAATTTTCCATTTGCAGCATGGACCTAGGAGGTATAATGCAGAATGAAATAAGACAGAAAGATAAATACCATATGGTTTTACTTATATGTAGAATCTAAAAAACAAAACAGAAACAAACTCATAGATGCAGAGAACAAACTAATGGTTGCCAGATTTGGGGGGGGGGGTGAAAAAAGTGAAGGAATTGAACTATATAGCTTGACAGTTACAGAATAGTGACAGGAATGTAAAAATAGCATAGGGAGTACAGTCAATAATATTCTAATAACTAAATATGGGTGAGTACTAGACTTAATGGGGACAATTACTTCATATGTTATATAAATATCTAATCACTGTGCTGTAAAAAATGAACTAATTGATTATTTATTTTAAAAGAAAGAGTAGTCCAAAAAGTCTGGAAGCCCTGACTCTAGCTCAACACAGAAATTCCCATTTAGGGCATCCCCTGCTTTTGGTTAAACTCATACACTGAGAGAAGTCACAGCTGCTTGAAGTAGCCGGCTCCACCTGTGACAGTCCCAAGTGTTAGTTCCCAACCTCTTCAGGAGCTCCCTGGGTATAACCTGAAATTGCCTCCACACTCAGGAGACAGGAAGAGATGACAGAAAAAGACCACTAAAGATAGACAGGTGACAATTTAATAAGCAAGGAAACTTAGTCACAAGGCTTGTCTTGGGTGGATGGAAGAGAAGTGGATTTCCACACCCACCTGCCAGAATCTTAAAATTTTATATAGAGTCCTTAACTGGGTCCACTTACACACATGGGCCTTCACTGGGGTTAGTCATGTGCCCAGTCCAGATTGCCTCATTAACACATTACCTACTGGCTCAAGACTGTGTCCTTGGGGCAGCTTCTGGGAGTGGGAAAGATGAGCACAGCACACATTCCAAAGACAAGGGTGGGGGTAGGAGTGTCTGATTGTTGGGGTCCAGCCCTCGCTTGGGTCCAGTGGTGGTCACATCTTCTCAGTGGCCTCCTTCAATACCAAGTGTTTAAAAGCTTTATATTATGCTGAATACAAATGTGCCTTTTAACGGATTCCCTTCCATGGGTGGCATACTTTAAAGATACTGACGTATGACAATTATTTAAATTGACATTTACGATCCTTTCACATCTTCTTTTCAATTAGGTGGTTTCCACTGGAAATAACACAATCCTGAGCTCAAACAAGAATGAACAAAAAGGCAAATGTAGTATTTTGTAAGTAAAAAAAGTTGGGGTTATGCTTCAGCAATGTCTTGATCCAGGGGCTCAAATGATGTCACCAGAATCTAGGTTCCCTCCCACTGTTACCTCCATACTCATCAGCATAGCTTCATTCTCAAGACCAAGGTATGGCAACAAAGGCTGCCAACAGCTTCCCAGTTCCATTTCCCAATGTTCGATCAGGTTCAAAGGTGTTTGCTATCTCTCAGCAAACTCAGAAAAAAGTTTTATTGCATTTCACTGGCCCTGACTGGTTCACACACCCATCCCTGAACCAACTACGCAGGCCAAGGAAAAATGACCTTTTCACCCAACATCCCAGACTAGGGTGGCATCTTCTCCACCCAAAAGATGAAGTGAGAACAGGAGTCAAGACAGTTTCCCAGATGAAAATCAGGTCACCAGACAATTATGGACAGAAAAAATAATACTTGTTCCAGGAATCTTCCTTGTTTTCAGTAGAATCTGTGGGTAATCTTATAATATGACCATAGAATTAGATTCAGGACTACAAATATTTCTGAATCAGCATAGATTACATGAAGAGAAGAGTAGTTTTTCTACTTTTCCATGTATACTTATAATTCAAGTTTATATAATTATATTGATAAGTCAAGGTATTTCTTTTTTAAAAGAATTTTTTAAGTACATTTTATTTTAGCAGGTAGTATAAGATATATTGAAAAGTCTTTATTACATCCAGTTTTTACTCAGCCTAGCAAAAAATGTCACAGGTCTCATTGTCACCAATGCAACAAAATTACAATGATGGAAGCAAAACCTGTGTCTCAATGTAGCCACATTAACAATTTATTTCTTCTTTATTGGAGTTGTTCTTGCCTTAAGTCCCAAGCACTCATTTTGTGCTAATTGTGTCCCTAGCCTACTCCTTTGGGAAATACTGTTCTATAATAGTACCTCTTCTGATGACTCTGTAGTTTTGTCTGACAGGTTTATAATTTAGAGGCTGTTTCACCTGAATTTTGTTATAACATAGTATCAGTTAAAATGCATTAAGCTGGGAAAAATTTTTCAGAAAACCCAGCTCAAAATGGCCTTAGCAATGAGAAAGATTTATTATCTCCCAAAACAAAAAGCAGGAAGTCACAATGTAGGACAGCTCGGAGGTAGTTCACTTGTCATCCCAATAACATCATCAGGAACTGGGGACTGGGTTTCCTTCCTTCCTTTTTTACTTTGCCAGCCTCAGGGTTTAAACTCAGCAGCTCCATGGATGTCTCAAGCATCTCACATAAAGCTCATCCAGTAGGACCCTGACAAAGTGTTTCTTTATAAGCATCTCTTTTCAAGCAATGAAACCTTTCCTAGCTGGCCCCTTCAGCAGCCCGCTGTTCACAGCTCACCAGTAAGAAATACATCACCTATTTCTAAACCAATCACAGACAGAGATAGGAGGCAACCATGAGTGGGTGGGTGAAACATGGCCATGCATAGCAAAGGGAGTACCTGAACAGAATAGAGTTCTTTTAACAAGGAAGGAAAGGGGATGCGCTGGGGTAGATATCAGAAAAATTAACATCACTCATACTGTCCTTATTTAGAGAGAGATTTTATTAATCTTTTGGTGGGTTTTATCCAAATTCCTTTTTTTTTCCTTTTTTGGTTGCTTCACTTAAAATTATTTCCAAGGGGGAGAGGTGTGAATGGAGATAGAAGAGGATATAGGGGGGGATAAATGGTGATGGAAAAAATACATATATCAATTTCATATAAAAATAAATTAAATAAAAATAATTTCAAGCATTCATTTGTTGACAAATATTTATCAAGGACCTACTATGTTCTACTAGTGTTCTAGGCAATGAAGATACAGTGGTGATGAAGGCGAGGAAGCATAATTACATACGGTTTTTTCAGGCAGTGTAAGGTGCTATGCAGATTAATTAAAATGAGAATAGGGACAGTGAGGAGGGTACGATGGAGAGCGAGTTGCAAGGAGGCTGATCCAAGCAGAGCCCAGACAGAAGGGCAAGAGTGCAACACACGGGGATCCAGAGAAAGTGAGTCCTACATGCAAGGCCCTGAGAGCAGCACAAGTTCAAAACCCAGCAAAAGGGCCAGGGTGAGTAGCATGGAATGAGTGAGGAGGGACTAAGTGACAGATTTGCAAGTGGTCAGGAACCAAACCTTAGGGGGCCTGGCAGGCCGTTAGTGAGCCTTGGGTTGTACCCCAGGTGAGATGAGCAGCCCTGGAGGGCTGAGCAGGGCAGAGACAGGGCCTGGCTGAACATTCTCTGACTCTCACTGGGGCTACTCTATGGAGACATGAGTCTAGGAAGCAGGTCTTTTTTAAGAATCTCTGACAGCGCTTTAATTTCATTTCTTCTTCATTTACACAAACAATGGTTTCTATTCACTAGCTTTCTCCTTTATTCCAAGTCTGTTTCAATTAGTTGTTTTAAACCAGCTGTCGAAAAGAAATATAATGTGAGCCGCATATGTAACTTAAAGTTTATAGTTAAAAAAAACAAAAACAGTAAAAGTATATAGGTGAACTTAATTTTAATAATACATTAACCCATATATCATTTCCACACATACCAATATTACAAAAATTGTAATGCAGTATATTACAAGTCTTTCCCCTGTATAAAGCCTTTGAAATCTAATGTATATTTTACACATGCAGGACAGGTCTCCCTAACCACATGTCAAGTACATAAGAGCCACATGTAGCCACTGGCAACCATACTGGACCTGAAAGTTTGGGACAATAGTTTCCACCTGTTCTTTATCCCTTCTAAAGTGTTCCTTTCACAATATTTGAGGACTTAAATTAATGAATATTTTCATTATAAAAGAGGTCTTGCTAACTGTAACATCCGGTATCACTCAGATCTGTTGGTGGACATTGTCTCATTCTACTTTCTCTTTACATTAACATTTATTTTTAAATGCTTTAAGTCAAATACACACACACACACACATATATGTATGCTGGTCAGCTCTAATTCAATGTTTATTTGAAAAAGCAGACAGTTGGAAATCTTTATATTCTTTAATTAACTGAATAGATTCTATTAACTTTAGAAAAGATGTGAAGTGTAACATTTTTCTTTCTCTTAAGTTTTTTACCTAAATTTGATTTAGTCATACGAGTGTAAGTAATTTCATTAATTTCACATCTCATACTTCACATTGGTTCAAAGAAAAATAACTCGTTTTTAATTTTAAAATCAACAATTAGAAGGTAAAAATTAAATTTTAAGATATAAAAATGCTGATTAACCAGAATACTTAGGGAATAAAACATTTTAAAAACTGAATTCTAAAGTTATTGTGTGTTCTTTTGAGGGAAAACCTTTCTAAAATATATAAGGTAGATTTTCACTTACATAAGAAAAGTCTACTAATTATAACAGAATTTCCTTTGATGATTCCAGAAGCTGTACAGTCTCTGTGTTATTATTCTGAATAATGGCCATCCATGTACAGAGATATAAAAGAAAGAAAACCCAATTATTTAAGGTCTTAGTTTAGCTGAGGTCTGGACAGAAATCACCATGGCCTGCCAAATGAGAACAATTATTACTTTACAGAGTAAGCGAGGGTGTACCCAATTAGGAATGCTTCCGGCTAAATATAATGGCCTCACCAGAGTGACTTAACCAAATACAGATTTGTTTTCCGCTGGAGGTCAGGAGTGCCAAGCAGGTATGATGACTCCACCACAATGAAGGAAGCCCCTCCTTCTAAATTACCCTTCTTAACAGACTTTACGTGCCTTAAGATGGTTCCTACAACAAGAGGCACCCCAGCCATGTTCCAGACAAGGAGACAGGAAAAAAGGCTGAAAGGCAAAAGATAAAGCCAAGCATATCTGTCCATTTTTAAGGACTTTTGGCCCTGGCTGGTAGCACAGTGGATAAGGTGCCGGCCTGCGAACCCAAAGGTTGCAGGTTCGATTCCCCAGCCAGGGCACATAACCAGGTTGCAAGCCAGGTCTCCAGTCAGGTCTGTGGCTGGAGGCAGGTAAAACGCAACCATACATTGATGTTTCTCTCCCTCTCTGCTTCTCTCCCTTCCCCTCTTTCTTAAAAGTAATGAAATAAAATCTTTAAAAAAAAAAAAAAAAAAAAAAGGACTTTTTCAGGAACTACCCCCCAAGAATTTTCATCTCAGTCTCATTCACCAGGACAGTGTATTCTGACCACCACAGCGCCCAGTATTTCAACTGGAAGCATTACCAATCTAAACAAACTCAGAGCCTGGTTAATAAAGGAAAATGGGAGAATGGGTTTGGTGAGGCAGCCAGCAGTTGTGTGTGTAGGGAGTTCTACCACAACTATGGGAAACAGGGAGTTGGCTCCTGAATTCTCTGTCTTAGGGGAAGTGAGATGAGATAGGATCAATACAAGAGAACACAATTGGTGTCAACAAGTAACAATGCCACCTCCCCACCCATCACCCCAGATCACATATACCTCCTCATCCCTTGCTCCCCAGTCAATATTGAAAATCTCTCTGTGGATGTTTTCAAGGGTATAATTTCCTACTGTCTTTTCCTCTGCTATTTTACCTGAACTCGATTCTAACTGACTGAAGCATGGATTCCAGAGGATAAGGAAGATAATTGATAAGGATGATGATTCTCCCCACACCAGTCATTTCAGGGAGCAGGGAAGACCACTGGACATGCTGAGGCTCTTGATAATCCTAAAACAGAGACTATAATAAACTGGGGGGCGCGGTGGTGGGGGGCATCTCACTGTTTAGCTGCTCAAATATAGCTCCTTTAACTGAATTGGGTCCCATATAGATACATATCCTGCCTGGATACTCATCCTCTTAACTCTGCAATTAACCCAGACCACTTCCCACTTGTCTGTACTCACTGCCTCTGGCACCTATTTCTTCCACTGTCCAAATGTGGCTTCACACCAGGACAACTATTGTCCACGTGGTCATCATCTTCCTGCATCTCCTACTCAAGTCTGAACTTGATTTTCAAGTGCAAGTTTTGACTCCAGTATCCCTCCAGACTTCCAAACACTCTTGCTCTGGCCTGGACACCCTGACCTTTGCCTTGTGCCTTGTTCCTGGGTGACCCCTCAGCTGATGTTAACCCACCTATCAGAGAGGAGATCAGGCCCCCCTAACTTTTTACACAGTGTGCTAACAGGGGGAGCCAGCCGCTCAGAAGCAAGACAGCTGCTGCCCTGATTCTGGCTGTGAACACTGGCAAAGGGCCAGTGGGAGGGAGGACCTTAAACATGCCACTTCATGGTGCTGTTTTCTTACAGAGCTTCTAAGAGTAGTCCCTGAGGAAATGGTGTGCCTCTTGAAAATCTTAAGAAAGAATTCCAGCATAGGCCCTGCCCAGGTAGCCTGGTTGGCTAGAGCTTCATCTAGATATGCCAAGGTTGCAGGTTCCATCCCCAGTCAGGGCACATACCAGAATCAACCAATGAATGCATAAATAAATGGCACAATAATTTGATCTCTCTCCCCATCTCTTGCCTCCCTTCTGTCCCCCTTTCTCCCTTCCTCTCTCTCTCTAAAATCCATCAATTTTAAAAATCCAGCACAGGTAAGCTCTCTCCCTCTTTCCCCTTTAGAACGGAGTGTGCTAGAAAAAAGAAGAGTCAAGACAGACTGAGAAAGAGGGACATCACCAGAAATGACAAAACAAAACTCTTATGTTTCTAAATCTGGAATAAAATCTGATGTGGTTTCAGGAAGCAGAGTCTTATCCCAGTTAGGAAACAGCAAGAGACAGACAGGTGCTCTGTGATCTACGCTGGCCTTTCGCTCCCTCCCCACTGCAGGCCACTCCCTCCTCCACCTGCTGTTCATTTCACACTGTACTGGTTGGTAAAAGCTGGGCTATACGCTGATGAAAAACAACTCCAAGATCACAACAAATGTTTCACTCATGTCACATCTTCTATGAGTCCAGCAAAGGTTCCGGGCCAGCTCTCCCCCTTAGTGAATGCTCAGCAGTATGTCTCTGTGTCAAGGCATGCTTCCAGGGCCAGGGAAAAGTGCTCCGGACACCCCACACCACAGACGAATTCTCCTACCCAGAGAGAATTCTGTCACTTCTCACGTTCCACCGGCTCTAGGATATACATAGCCTTAACTAACCACAGCAGGACAGGGAAGTTAATCCGCCCTCCACATGTCCAGGAAGACAGATGGAAATATCAGTGAATGACACAAATACCTGCCACACATTCCATATCAGCTTTCCTCTCCATACGTTTGCTCCTCAGAGTGGCCTCTCTCCTTAAGAAGCCTCATCCCCAGCCCTGACCCTGGTTATATTCTATTCCAATCAGTTATTCCTCACCCTCCAACTCTATATCCAGGCTAAGTCAGAACTCTGTTGATATCACTACACCTGTCATTAGCAGGTTATTATTTGTCTATCTCGCTCACAAAATTACACTTCTACAGGTGTACCACTTGTCCTTTTAAAATTAAGGTATGGAGTTCAGCATGTGGCACATGGTGAGGGATTCATGGATGTGTGATAAATGATTAAGTGAGCAAACATGTAGCAGCCCAGGGAGTGCCAAGGACCAGTGAGAGGACATCACACCACAGGAAAATGGAAGAGACTCACATTCGGTATGAAGGTCAACAATCATCAAGAATGACAAAAATCAAACTCTCTACATTTGTAAATCTGCTAAGAAGAAAAATCCAATTGGACGATGGGAAGTGGTGTCTTTGATTGATTTTATTTTGTTTAGTACATGTTCATTCATTTTAAAGCTGAATAGTGAGAATTGGAAATGTAAGCCAAACCCCTAAGGGGTGAGCCACAACCTTTTGGAGTGTTACTTTTAAATGTATCTTTCAAAAGGAAAAGAGTCTTAAACATTCTCCTCTGGAAACAATGAGAAAACTGAATTCATATTCCACAGAAAATTCAGAAGACATCAGAAGGGTAATACCTGGTCAACACAATGCAACTACTGATCTTTTAACTGAGGATAAGAATCTGAGAAAGTAAATTACTTACTTTCCCTGGAAAATACTATGTGTATTTCTGCCAGAAAAAAAAAAACTTATTTCAAATGTCCTTATTTCAAACATTTTAAATATCATATCATACCTTGTTATATAACAGGGCCTCTTATTTATTTATAAGCAGAGAATCAGAATGAAGGTCCCTCTCCCATCATCATAAAGAAATATTCATGTGTAGGATTTTCTGCATTAAAATATTCATGTGTAGGATTTAGGAGGCAAAAGACCTGTCTGTGCTAGTGTCATTGACCACTAGGTCATTCCTAGCATGACCTTGCCCATGGCTACAGTGAGTGCAGGTAGCAGTCAAGCTGTGAGCTGGACATCACACAAAAATAATGCCCTCAGCCCTGTTCCTTGCTCTGGGTACTTTTCCCTTGCTCCAGACCTTGGCTTTCTCACTCTTCTGTCTGGGTTGGATCAGGCTGCACTCCAGGCCAGGCAGAGACTTCTGGCTATGCTCTCATTCCCTGTTGGGAGGCTGATTCCTGTCATTAATGAGACATCACAAATACAGGGAGGGATGCTCCGTCCCTCATTCTAGAGAGGCTCCTGTCCTAGTGGGTCCACAGCACCTCCAGTTTCATGGTCATGGACAAAAACCAATGCACCCAATGCCCCAGGATCCTCAGGATACTGCATTGGCTACTGTGTTTCTCCAAGAGCCACTAAAGTTCAGGGATGTGAGCTCAGAGGTCAGGAGGCCTAGATATACACCCAACTTCTAATTTGTAAGTTTGAATAAGCCATTTAACCTTCCTAAAATGTCATTGCCTCATTTGTCACATAGGGTTAATGATAGCACATATACAAGAAGGTTAAATAAAATCTTATTTTATTTTAAAATTATATTTTATTGATTATGCTATTACAGTTGTCCTGATGTTTCCTCCTTTGTTCTTCTCCACCCAGCACCCCCCACTCCCTCAGGCAATCCCCACACCACTGTTCATGTCCATGAGTCATGTGTGTAAGTTCTTTGACTGCTACATTTCCTATACTGTATTTTACATCTGAATGGCTATTCTGTGACTACCTATTTGTACCTCTTATCCCCTCACTTCTTCAATTCGTTCCCCCACACATCACTCCCATCTGGCAACCATCAAAATGTTCTCTGTATCCATAATTCTGTCTCTGTTCTTCTTATTTGCTGATAGATATGTATTTACTGCCATTTTATTGTTCATAGCTTTAATCTTC
This sequence comes from Noctilio leporinus, assembly GCA_004026585.1. Taxonomy (NCBI): domain Eukaryota; kingdom Metazoa; phylum Chordata; class Mammalia; order Chiroptera; family Noctilionidae; genus Noctilio; species Noctilio leporinus. The sequence goes on along the minus strand of PVIW01005789.1, from coordinate 48,559 downwards.
TTTTTCTTAGTTAAGTCCCTTTATCATTTCGTATAATATTGGTTTGGTGAAGATGAACTCCTTTAGTTTTTTCTTCTCTGGAAAGCTCTTTATCAGCTCTTCCATTCTAAATGATATCTTACTGGGTAGAGCAATCTTAGCTGTAGGTCCCTGCTTTTCATGACTTTGAATGTTTCTTGCCAGTCCCTCCTTGCCTGCAAACTTTCTTTTGAGAAATCACCTGATAATCTTATGGGAATTCTCCTGTAGGTAATTAACTTCTTTTCCCCTGCTGCTTTTAAGATTCCCTCTTTATCTAACACTTGGCATTTTAATTAAGATGTGCCTTGGAGTGGGCCTCTTTGCATCCATCTGTTTGTGACTCTCTGTGCTTCCTGGACTTGCATGTCTATTTCTTTCCCAAATTAGGGAAATTTTCTTTCATTATTTTTTCAAATAGATTCCAAATTCTTGCTCTTTTCTTTCTGGCACCCCAATGATTGGACTGTTGAAGTTCTCTCAAAGGCTGCTTATAGTGTCCTCATTTTTTTGGATTCTTTTTTCTTCTTATAGTTCTGATTGGTTACATTTTTCTCCCATATGTTCCAAATCAATGATTTGATTCTCAGCTTCATCCACTCTAGTGTGGTTTCCCTATAAATTATTCTTTATTTTAATTAGTGTATCCTTCATTTCTGACTGAATCATTTTTATGCTATTGAGGTCTTCACTGAGTTGCTTGAGCATCCTTATAACCAGTATTGCATCTGATAGACTGCTTATCTCCATTTGGTTTAGCTCTTTTCCTGGAGTTTTTATCTGTACCTTCATTTGGACCATATTTCTTCATCTCCTCATATTGGCAGCCTCTCTGTGTTTGTTTCTATGTATTAGGCAGACCTGCTTTGACACTGTATTTTGGTAGTGTGGCCTAATGTAGTAGGTGTCCTATAGGGTCCAGTGGCACAACCTCCCCTATCACCCAAGCTGTGTACTTGAGGTGCATCCTTCATGTGGGCTGGCTACACCCTCCTCTTGCAGTTGAGCCTTGGTTGCTGCTGGCAGATTAATGGGAGGGATTTACCCAAGACAGTCGGCTGCAAGGATTGGCTGTGACCACTGATCACCAACCTCCACCCTCTGTGGAGGATCAGCTGTGCAAGGACAGGGTGCCAGTGTTCTGACATGGTCTGTAATTGCCCATTGGGTGCACAGGCCCTGGGGTTTCCTGGGTGGTGCAGGCCAAGATCAGCCCCCACATGTGTTTTGCTCGGGCCACCCTACCTGAGCTATAAAGCAACCTGAGATGCTGCTACTTGTGCTGGGCTTGGAGAGTCCCAGGTGAAGCCAAACTGAGACTATAGGCTGACTGTTGCTAGTACAGGGCCTGGGGCTCACCTAGGCCAGCTGTTGCTAGTTTGGGGGGATTTAGAAAGTTGTGAAGCAGGAGCCAAGACCAGCCATTCATATGGAAAAGCATCTTGGGTGGACCATAAATTGGGTGGGGCAGAGTCCCAGGGTATCTCCAGGGCAGGATTTTTAGAATATGTACTTCCCCCATAATACTATTGGAAATAGCCTGGATTTTAATTTGATCATAAAATTTACTCAATATTTTCTTTACCCCATTACTTGAATGGCTCATGCTTGCCTCTCATCATCTGCTTCAATAATCATGATTTTGGAGCCCCTACTAACTCACCTCTGCTTGAGTTTTATCTTATTTTCCCTTCTCATTTTCTATTAAGCTATGGTGCCTCATCATGAGTTTTTCCAAATAGGTCTGCCCTTAAAAGAAGGAAAGGTCATTGAATCATAATTATTTTTATTCTGTAACTTCAAGCAAGATTTCAGAGAATTGAGCTCCAGACAGGTGCAATATAATTCCACAACAAAAGATGGAGATTAGTTACATTCTCACTAGGACAAGTCCTATTACATGGACAATTTGAAATAGTACAGCATTTTACCTATTACCTGTCATAAAATACACCATATACAAAACTCTCTATAACCACCGCCTCAGAAAATATAACCATCCACCCCCCAAAATTCTTTCATTATCTTAAAATTCATCACAAAAGACCTTGAAAAGATCTATTAATAACCCTTCTACCACATATTGAATATCTCCATGTTGTTCTTTCTCTGAAGCTCAAGCACTGGGGTTCTGTGCGCACTATGGACAAACAGCCTGGATCTGAATCCCTGTTCTAATTCTCCCTGGCTGAAAGGCTAGAGAGCAGGTCTCTTCAGCTCTTGGAGCCTCTGGTCCTTGTTTGTGTAATAAAACAACAGAGCCTCTCCTATAGGCCCTTGTCCGGGTTTAAATAAGAAAATTTGTGAAAAGAAAAAAAAATTGTTTAAAAAAAAAAAAAAAACAAACCTCGGGAGGGGGATAGAGGGGAGCAGAAAGGGGATGGATGTAATACAACAATAAAATTAAATTTAAAAAAAAAAAACTCAGTATAATGTCTGGCACATAGATTATCTTCCATCAATGACAGCTCTAAGGACAAACTCTATTAATACCTGGCTGTTTTTTTTTAATTCACCTATCATTATTGTAAATGGAGTAATGATGTGACTGCAACTGAAGCAACATGAGGAGAATGTAAGGAAACCAAACAGTTTGCTTAAAGAATGGGGTTTAATGTGCTCTGACCTTACCACCTATTCTGCTGGGTCCTCTGTGGAGCCAATCCATTCTCTAAGACAGTGAGTCAGGACTAAGCCTGAGATGGTTCTCGCCTTGACTCAGAATATGCAATAGCTGACCATGTGACTTGGCATCATTAGCACCAGTGCATAGAGTTCTACATTACTGCCCAATTCATTCTTCAGCCATCCAGGCTCTTGACCACTCTGGGAAAGACTCAAGCTCCTGGCCATGTCAAAGGCTCCTTTTCTGCCTGGAACACTCCATAGTCTTTTGGGAGCTAAGATTCCAATTCATTCACTAGGTATCTGGATGCCACTTCTTTCAGAAAGACTCTCCAGTGTCACTGAGGACCCTGCTCTGAGTTCCTAAGGCATCTCCCCATCAAAACATCAACTGCCCTGGACTACAGTTTCCTGCTTATTTGTCTGGATCCTCAGGAATATAAGATACATTTGGGCAGGAACCATGTTTTCCCTTGTTCAGCACTAAATCCAAGCCCTTGTAACAAAGCTGTTAGGAGAGGCATTAAGTATTGTTGGGTCCTGGCTGGTAGCACAGTGGATGAGGGACCGGCCTGCAAACCCAAAGGTCGCTGGTTCAATTCCCAGCCAGGGCACATACCAGGCTGCAAGCCAGGTCTCCAGGCAGGTCCCTGGCTGCAGGCAGGTGAAAGGTAACCATACACTGATGTTTCCCTCTCTGCCTCTTTTCCTTCCCCTCTCTCTGGAAATAATAAGTAAAAATATTTTTTAAAAAAAGCTTAAAAAAAAAAAAAAAGCTTAAAAATATAGATTGGTTGGATTAATTAATTAATAACGAAACACAGAAAGTGTAGCAAGAGACTGAGACTTCTTTGTCCCATATATTCACTTAGAGGCATTAGAAATATCAAAGGTGGGCCCTGGCTGGTGGCACAGTGGATAAGTTGCTAGCCTGTGAACCCAAAGGTTGCTGGTTCGATTCCCAGCCAGGCACATAACCAGGTTGCACGCCAGGTCTCCAGCCAAGTCCCTAGCTAGAGGCAGGTGAAAGGCAACCATACATTGATGTCTCTCTCCCTCTCTGCCTCTCTCCCTACCCCTCTCTCTAAAAATAATAAACTGTAAAAATCTTTTTACAAAAAAGGAAATATCAAAAGTGTTCAATCATTTAGACAGACCTAAACATCTAATTGAGATCATCAAATTGAAGGAGTAGCAGACATACGCTTGCAACACTGTCTTCTTCGTGAAAGCCAAGTAGAGTCTAGGGGATTTTTAAACCCTAGATGCAACTCCTTTTGTTACCTATGTAATGTCCCCCATCTGCCTTTCTGTTCTTCCCTCAGCCTCTCCCCGCTACCCCACCCGCACACACACACATCTCCATGTAGTACGTGATTTAGTACCTGGTACATAGGCACTAAACAAATATTACCTGAACAACTGAATTCCCATCCCACCCCCCATCAATCCTAACCCTTCACTTGTGGCAACAGCCACTTCAGTCAAAAACCAGCACTGGACTTCCAGCAATCCACTTCCAACCTCCATTGTGGGTTGATATATTTTAACTAATACTATGATTCATCCTTTTTATTTACCTAGTCCTTAACTGTGTTGATTTTTCCCGCAACATTTCTGACCTCGAACTACACCACGATGCCTGGTGGCAAGGACTGAGTTTGAGAAGCTGCGACCCCCTGAGTCCCCCAGGCTTGGCACCACTGCCCAGGAGAGCCAGAGAGCAGTCAGTGCGGGAAGGTGTCTGCCCTGGGAGCATGTTTTCTCACCTAAACCCATGTGACCACAGAGCTGCAGCCTTCCTGCAAGGTGCTTTCACGCCAGCTGGCTTCTACCGTAACTACTGCTCATTCCAGACCTTTCTGGGGAGGAAACTTCCCCAGCACATCACACCCACATTTGTCTCTGACCTGAATTAACCAGTGTTTTCATTTAAACCACATAATTTAGAAGAACTGATGGATCAACACTTGATCTTTGCTCGGCATTCACCCACACAGCCCGCAGGCAGGATAACCACCGCTGGCGGCATTAACAAAATGCCAACCTAGCCCAGGGCAGGCCGTGGCTCATGGTTCTGCCACTCCATCAACTGGAAAACACTTGTGACACTCACCTGCCGCTACATACCCGATCTTGTTTGTCTCCACAGGTCAGAGGTTTTTACACCACACACTTTCTCTTGGGGACTTGAAAGCTAATGAGGCAGCCAGACATTGTGCCTGGGGTAACGTTCCCATGTGCCTGTTCCTGACATGGGGGATGGGGAGGAGCATAACACAGAAATAAGCTAAGAAATGCTTAAGGGGACGGAAAGTGAGGATACCAGGAAAGAGTGAGAAATCCCGCCGGAGTTTCATTTCCCTTATTCTTGGTCATTACCTGAACTTTTAGTTTTTAAACTACAAAGCCTTAAAATTCATGAATAATACAGGAAATCTGTAAAATGCCACTTTTCTGGAATAAGCAGGACATTAAAATGCAAATTGCAGTTCCACACACAGCTGTACTCAGATGTGACAAATTAAGCTCCCCTTATTCCTCGCCTTGACATTTGCCTTCAAGATGTTTGTTCAATGTAGACGGGAGGAGCAAGGGAGGAGCAGGCATGATGAGAGGCCGCAACATCCAGGAGGCCCTTCCCCCATCGGGTGCCCCCCAGAGGGGTACAAAGGTCACCCTGTGAGCTCTCCTTCCCCTCAGCAGAAAGCCTGGGGAAAACTATCTTCTGCCTTATTGCACTTTCTCAGGAAGACCTTCTTATAAAAATGGCATTCTTTTATGATAAAGGTACCTCTTAAGAAGGAGCAGTACAGAAATCAAAAAGAAACTGATTAAATTAGAAAGTTTATGAGTTCCTGTTAATAGTTCCACACTTTACATACTCAGCTAGATTCACAAAGCCCATCCCCAATCCCACCCTTATGACTCAACATGTTTGTTCAAGAGGAGTGCCTACTACGTGCCTGGCACACTTAGAATCCATCAGTAAATACTGCAGATGAAGCACACAGCCTTCACTGCCTTTACTGGGCATGTATGTCAGCAGCTGGAGAGGGCGGGGGCAAGAAGAGCCAACATACAGATATCAGCAGCAGAGCTAAATGCTTTACATATTTAGCTCATGCAATCCCCTAGGAGGGAGATACTATTATTATTATTATTATTATTATTATTACAGATGAGAAAACTGAGGTACAGAGAGATTAAGTAATTTAGCTGGTAAACTAGCAATGAATGAGCTGGGATGTGAACCCAGGCACCCCAGCACCATCATGCTTAATCACTTCATTAGATGGCCTCTCCCACTTGCTATCTTGTTTTCTGTGTATAGCAGTGAGTATACCCCACCAAGGGCTGGGCCACCTCTGCCTGTCTTTGGAACGCACCACTCACAACCCTTGCAGAGTTTGGTTCATGGGTACTTAATATTTATTGAGTAAACAATTCACCTTTTAGTACTCAGTTACCCTGGGCTGGAGCTGTAACAGCAAATATTAGCACCATCTAGTGGATAGAGGTCTGGCACAGGAAAGACTACCAACAGTGAGGGGCTGGCAGCACCAAGGCAGCCAGAGGTTACAGCAATGAACTGGGTAATTCAGGTGCAGGTCTCTATAAATGTGCTTTGCCATCATTCTATACTACAGACTTCTGACACCTGATCTGATAATCAAAGCTAGCTGCCTGGTATATAAAGTTAACAATATTACAAACCCAAAACAGATCAAGCTCCTTGGTATTCTTAAGGCATCAACAAAGCAGAATATTTTAAGCAGATCTCTCCTGGAAAATCCATGATCATGGTTACAATACAAGTAGGAAGGACTCATGTTCTTTCAGGGAAGTCTTACATGTATATATCTACAAATAACTGCACCCATCTTGTAAAAGCAGATCATTTAGAGACCAAGAATTAAATTGGGTCCAGACATAAAGCCTGAAAGAAAATGATTGCTCCTCATCTCTACTTCTACGGGAATTCAACTCTCTTTGTACATTCTACTTCAAAATATTAGCTAACTATAATATCAGGGTATCAGTAGAAGAATAAAGGCTCTATCTATAACTGTTTCAAGTGAAGCAAAACAAAACAAATTAAGTTAACCTGTTTTTAAAAGACCTTACCAAAACACAACTGGAAAAAATAGAAGAGTAGTTTCTCCTTTTCCTTTGACATAAAATGAAAAAATGAGAGAAGAGGTGGATGAAAAATACAAAGAAACTCAGTTACAGACCAAAGTGAAAAAGTAAAAAAGAGTCTGCCCTTCTAGACCCTACAAACTCCTATTCATCCTTCAAGACTTTGCTCAAGTGTTACCTCAACTGTGAAGTTCCTCATCTCTGTGCCCCAGCTACGGACTCCCATCACTGAGTTAGGTAACTCTACAACGGAACATCATATTATAATTATATACTGACTTGTCTTCTTCTTCGGAGATGGAGGTCTTTCTTTTGAACTTTCTCAGCACACCAGCTAAATGACTACTGAAACCAGAAGTTGTAATGATCATTTGAAACCTATACCATTTTCTTCTTCCTAAGCTATAATTTGTATTGTTACACAACCAAAAGAACACTAAAAAGATAGCATAAAGACCAAGCAATTTTTAAGGTCAATGCTTTGACTCTTCACTTTGTGATTTATTTTTCCTATTTGGCCTTCCAAAACTAGTCCTCCCAAGCTACTATAACATCAACAATTATTGAAATATAATGTAGAAAAATAACCAAGGACATTGGTTTTCAATGCTATTTTGGTCTGTTCTGCCCACAATAAAATTGTGTCACAAGAAGACACCTCACATACATTAGTACATCCTCCAAAACTGAAAAAAAAAATTAAAAAAGAACATGTGTAAAGGCTCACTGGGAACATCAAACCCACTTTATAAATTCAAGTGCCCAGACAGGATCCGTTTCTTTAAGTGCTCTTGGCAAATGTACTGCTGAAGGTTAATAGACAATTAAGAGTCACGGTAGTTCCATGAAAATGATAAATAAGACAGAAAGATCAGCCTTGCATGGTTGCATAAGATCAGCTACACTTAACAACAAAAATAAATCACTAGCGAAAGAACTGTACTTGCTAAATGCATCTGATAGTATAGTATAATAGTCACGGAGCCAGAATTCAAATCTGTGCTCTGCCCTGTATAAGCTGGGCAACTTAGAACATGTAACTTAATCTCTTTATGCCTCAGTTTTCCTTTCTATAAAATAGACAAGAATAATACAAGTACAATCCTGGGTTTATTACAAACACTTAGCTAAGTGCCTGGCATATAGCAAACATTCAATAAATAATAACAGTTACCATTCTTTCTCCTTTCACATTTATTTATTCATTACTTCAAGAAAATAAATATTTAGTGCACACACTAGAACTGTGCTGGAGACTTGCACACAAGTCATCCCAGTTTCTGTCCAGGAAAATGAAAGGGGCAGACACAGTGAACATTTCTGATGTCAGCAATCCCCTTTACAATGCTTATATGGTAGTCAAACTGTGCTTCCATGGTCCTACAAACATTTGATTCAAATTTCATTGTTAAAATCTATGAATCATTTTAAAATCTGGAATGTAAAGCATCGCCCACATTCATTTGTGCTCTCTATCAAATTTAACACAAAGGAGACCCCCACACCCGAAAATTAATCTGTGCTGCCTAGCTGACTGCCTTTTTCTGGAGCCCTCACAATAAAGCCTCTTGGAGGATATACATGAACGTCTTGGGAATGTAACATTGATTAAGAAGATCACAGGCTTCTTTTGTTTTGTTCTAAATTCAGACCTGCACCAGTCTACTCATGTTAAATTGTGCAAGCAAATACAACACTAAAATGTATGTTTGGTTTTCACTCAATTAAATGACAAGATACACTCATGTGATACTGTCTGCCAAACAATGACAAGTTAAAATGGCTGAGGAACCTATTCATTGACTCTTTAAACTGAGTAATTAACAATTAATAACTGCATGCACTTGTTACTTGCTGTAATGTTAATTTGAAACATGTATTCCTTTCTCTTTTGAGCAACTATACCAGTTAAATTGGAGAGAAAGCTCTTTAAAATTATTGCCATTTGCAACTACTGATCCATGTGAGTTCAGATTTTCTTGATACCAGGTAAAGAGAAAGAAAGACCAAGTGTATGTGTGTGAGAGAGAAGAGAAAGAGAGAAAGAGAAAGTGAAATACAGAATGAGAGAGAAAATTAAATCAGATGCTTAGATTGATGTGATTGGAACTGTCTTGCATAAACAAAACTTTCATTGGAAGTTTATTAAATCAGGAAATCAGCCTCATAATGACCTTATAATAATCAAATGTTACAAATTTGAGCTAACACATTTATATTAACCCCTTAACCTAGTCTATATATTTGAATCCTACATGGTATTTCATTTACAGGGAAATTGAAGGAGTATGGTGGGGTGGTGTAGAAAATTGTCTTCTAAGCCAATCTCTTTAGTGAGCGATTACCATAGGCCAGGAACTATTATGGTTCCTAGGTGTAACACAGAAGAAATATACCACCAGGTACCACAAGAAAGTTTAACTCTAGAGAAGTCAGACATATGCATACTTAGAATAAGGCAATCTGTGGAAAGTGACTTAAAGAATATGAGTGTGTATATGTGCGCATGTATGCATGACCATGCAATATATACATAATATCTTGAGTAGTGAGGAGTCAGGCTGGTGAATAATGAATTTCAACTGGGAAGTTAAAGGCAGGCTACATAAATAATAAATGTTTAAGTCACATACCGAATATTCAATAGAATTCAATAGAAGAAAGACCAAATTAAAAATACCAAGGAAAGATTCAGAGACAGAAGATGCAGGAAATACTCAAGAAAGACATGTTTACGTATATGTGTGTACATTTTTGTTCACATGTACTAACAGGGGATAAAGAATACTACACAAGATAAGACCAGCCTAAATTAAATGTGTCATAACCCCTAAAAATGTACCTAGAATAAAGATGTACATTTTGTATTTATTCTATATCTAATGAGCCCAAAGAGAAAAATGTTTGAAGTTAACCCTACTGATATTTTTATCCAGTTTTTTCTTTTATGCAAGATACTGTTATATTTGTATTTTCCATAAATTGAAGCTTGATAATCCTCCTGGTTCAGGGTCTTTCCTAGCAATTTCTCACCAATGAGAAAATTATTCCAGTATTTGGCAGGAGTTTTGGTTCTTCAAATTTGAAATATCTAGTCACGGATGTTCTCGCTACTTCCTTGGTATTTACCTGGGAAATCTTCAAATCCATTTTCAGCATAGTTTACAAACAGACATCATGGAATTAAAGGACTTTAAGGAGGGAAGGAACTCTAAAATCCTGTAACTCAAACTCCTCGTTTTCTGGGACATCTATGACCCATAAAGTCATAGATAAGGAATAAATAAAACTGAATGTAGAACCATTCTTTAACTCAAAAACCACAAAGAAATTTTTTCTTATGCATTACAGAAGTTCATCACATAAGCTCTAGGACCATAGCCACGATATTATGGTTCAAACGTAAATGTCTTGACTTCCAAACTAATCTTACTTTCATGCAGGGTACAGCGGGAGATTAATAATAAGAAACATCAGGTTCCTGGTGCTAAGACTTCAGTGTCAAATGGAGGACATAATAAATAAAGTCTGAAAACAAAGGACATTTCTTTGTTGTTTTCTTTTTTCTTTTTGGCTATAGCTGTACCAGATGGAAATAATAACGATTGTTGGCTTATAACACATTATTAACATTGCTCCATGCATGGCCCTCTTATTGTTTTATCTTTAAAAATAATACAGTGAATACCATGAACACACTGTTCAACCCAAGAACCAGAAGGCAGACAATCATATCTACCCATGGGTGCCTTCCTCATCCCTTTCTCTGCCTTCCCTCACACAGGAAGAAAAGCCCTTACCTGTGACAATAAGGGAAGACTCATTGGAGTTGCTCAGATTTGAGCCAAGGGTGAGCAATAGCATTTAAGTAGATGGAAATAAATACCCAAATGTGAATAAAAGCTTGAACAAAGTTCGAACATAAAAAACTACAAGGCAGATACTTTGTAAAGTATATGACTGTTTAACCACTATGCTGTACACCTGAAACTAATACAAAACAATATTGCATGTAAATGTAATTGAAAAACAGAAACAACCAAAACAACAACAAATACAAGGCAGGTTTGGGGAGGGAGCAGGAGGAATGCAAAGGTCAGTTCAGCTGGAATAATAATTTGTGTCAGGGCTTAATAAGGGAAAATAGAAGATACAACTATTGGTAGAGAACTCTTAAATGCCACCAAATGTGTCTTAAGTTTATTCTGAAAACAACAGGGAAACTTTCAACAGGCAAATGAGTAACCAAGGTAGTGTTTGGGAAAAACCAGCAGGATGGAAATAGGCAAAATAGACTGAAGGGAAAAAAACCAAAACCAGAAAGCTCAGTTCTGAGCTGTACAAGAAAATGTCATTGAAAATGACATCTGGCCAACATTCCAGTAGCAGCAACTTCCTGCTTCCCACAAAAATACTCACCCTTCATCAAAAACAAAGACAAAAAACTTATTAAGTCACTTAAGTGAATAATGTAACTATTTACAAGGACCCTCAGATTATCTTTAAAAGTATTTAATAAGATGTAGCTTAGAATAAACACATCTATTAAAATCACAGAGTTAAATGATAAACAGATTCATTAGGCAAACACTAATCTTTTTTAAAGTACAGATGACCATATTAATATAAAGTAAAGCAGAGTATATAATTCAGCTGCCTTGAAATATCTATGGGAAAAATATTAATTTCCCAAACTGACCCCAAAAGAAGTAGACAAGGTAAAAAGACCAATGATAAAGAAGGAAACTAAAAGATTAAGGGAGAAAGTATTCCAGAACAAGATGTTCTTATGTAAACAAAAAGATGCCAATATAATTCTAATGCTAATATCATATCTGAAAAAATAAGCTTCAGAAAAGAATAAATGCCCCAAGTTACCTATAACCAGCCCCTTGTCTTTAATTCTAATAGATACTATGTAGGACCTGTTATCTCCTAGGCACTACTCTAAATCACAAGAAAATAATATGGTCTGTGTCTTCTAGGCACTTATAATTTAGCCTTTAAACAAGTAGTTATAGGTGTGATAGGTTAGATATGTGATATATGAAAATGAAAACAAAACATTGACAAACAGAATCATCATGACTGCAGAGGTTAATCCCAGAAATGCCAGCATAGTTTAATGTTAAGAAATTTATTCATATAATATAGTATATATCAAGCTATCTATAATATATATTCACTAATACATAAATATTGAAAAAATTTAATTATATTATAAACCTTTTTTTAATTAAAAATAAAATCAGCTCAAAATTCTAAGACCTGTGTATACGGCAGCCTTGATCCTTATACATTGATTCCTTGACATGTAAAGTTTTTTTTTTTTAAGATTTTATTTCATTAGTTTTAGAAAGAAGGGAAGGGAGAGAGGCAGAGAGGGAGAGAGACATCAATGTATGGTTGTGTTTCACCTGCCTCCAGCCACAGACCTGGCTGGAGACCTGGTTTGCAACCTGGTTATGTGCCCTGGCTGGGGAATCGAACCTGCGATCTTTGGGTTTAACCACTGTGCTACCAGCCAGGGCGATATGTAAAGTTTTTTAAAAATCCTTTATAGCATTGGAAAGCAAGAAAGGGTGCCTTCAGTAAATCAAAAATCATAAGAATCCCTTAATACAGAAGGCAGACTGGATCAGATTAAACAAGTAACCACAGTACAAAATGACTGCTGAAAAATGTGACATACCCTCTGGGGGTGCTCTACACTTATTATTGAAGATAATGAAAATAACTAAAGAATTAAATGTTAAAAAAAAATCTATGAGGAGGAGGCAGAGAAATATGGCCCTAAAAAGGAAACAAATCAAGATTCCAGTGGGAGAACTAAGTGATGATGAGATAGCCAATCTGACAGATGCAGAATTCAAAATGCAGGTGATAAAGATGTTCACAGATTTGACAGATATGCTTGAGTACAGCAAATGCAGATGGGAAGAAGTGAAGGCTAAACTAGGTGAATTGAAAGAAAATCCACACAAAACCAATGCTGAAGGGAAGGAAACCAGGGTTCAAATCAATGGTTTGGAACACAAGGAAGACATAAAGAGTCTGGCTAAACAGAATGAAGAAATAAGTATTGAAAAAAAAAAAAATGTGAAGAGGCTTAAGAATGTCTGGGATGACCTTAAAATGCCAACATCCAAGTCATAGGGGTGCCAGAAGAAGAAGAGGAAGTATAAGAAATTGAAAACTTATGTGAAAACATCATGAAGGAAAACTTCCCTAATTTGGTGAAGTAAATAGACATAGAAGTCCAGGAAGCACAGAGAATCCCAAACAAGCTTGACCCAAAGAGGACCACACCAAGACACATCATAATTAAAATGCCGAAGGTTAAAGATAAAAAAAGAATCTTAAAAGTAGCAAGAGAAAAGAAGAGAGTTATCTACAAAGGGGTTCCTATAAGACTATCAGCTGATTTCTCAAAAGAACCTGCAGGCAAGAGGAAACTGGCAAGAAGTATTCAAAGTGATGAAAAGCAAGGATTTACAACCAACATTACTCTATCCAGCAAAGCTATCATTTAGAATGGAAGGGCAGATAATGTGCTCCCCAGACAAGGTAAAGCTAAAGGAGTTCATCATCCCCAAGCCCTTATTATATGAAATGTTAAAGGGACTTATTTTTTAAAAAAGAGGATCAAAACTATGAATATTAAAATGACAAAAAACTATAAACAACAGAATCTAAAAAAAAAAGAAACTAAACAACCAGAATAGGATCAGAATCATAGGTATGAAGATCATTGGGAGGGTTATTGGCTGGGAGGGAGAAGGTGGAGAAATTGGGAAGTGGTGCAGGGATTAAGAAACATAATTGGTGGGAAATAAGACAGACAGTAGGAAGTTAAGAAAAATGCACAAAATGGTGAAATCAGGGAACTCATATGCGTGACCCATGGACATGAACTAAGGGGGGTGAGATTGCCGAATGGAAGGGAGGTACTGGGTGGAGGGGAGCAAAGGTAAAAGAAATTGTAACAACTGTAATGGCACAATCAATAAAAAATACCTTAAAAAATACAAGTTTGTAGCCCTGGCTGGTATGGTTCTGTGTACTGAGCACCAGCCTGCAGACCAAAGGGTCACCGGTTCAATTCCCAGCCAGGGCACATAACCAGGTTGCAAGCCATGTCTCCAGCCAGGTCCGTAGTAGGAGGTGAAAGACAACCATACATTGATGTCTCTCTCTCTCTCTTCCCCTCTCTCTAAAAATAATAAATGAAATCTTTAAATAAATAAAATATCATAAAACATTAAAAAACAAATGATAAACCAAAACATATATCTGCAACATTTATAAAAAGTTAATCCTTCAAATATGAATAGCTCTTACAAATTAATTTTATTTAATATAAATATTGAGATACAAAGAAAAGATTATTTGAATATTCACTATTTTAATGGCACTTATCTCTACATGGTAAAATTAAAATTTTTAATTTTTAATACTTTTTTGTCCATTCCAAATTGAGTATTCTTATAATCAGAAATAAAAGTTATTTCTAAATCAGTAAAATGAGGATATCACAAAAGACAATTCACAAAAGAAGAAATATAAGACCAGTCAATGTGAAGTTGGACATTGCTAGTCAAAAATATAAACCAAAATGGGATGCTATTTTTCTTTCTTATATTGCCAAAATTTTAAAAAACTTTTAATAATAATATCCAAAGTTGGCAAGAATGTAATGAAACAGATACTCTTAAACACACTTGGTATACAATATAAATCTGTATAATCTTTCTGAAAAAAGTAACATGTGCCATAATTATTAAAAATACATAAATGTATAATTTCCACATACCAGAAATTATCCTGAGAAAATAATCAGATCAGCAAACAAGTATTGTCATCATACTCTTAATAGACCCAAAGTAGAAACCACCCAATTATCAAAACCAAGGAAATTACTAAATCAGTTATGATAGACAGTTATGCCAAAGTCACCAAACCTCATAATTTTGAAAAATGACTTAATGGTCTGGAAATTGCTCCTAACATAATTTTAAGTGAAAAACAGAAAGACATAAATTCTATCCACAGTGGGAATCTAAAATTATACAACTGCTATGGAAAATATTATGGTAGTCCCTCAAAAAATTCAAAATAGAATTAGATATGACCCAGCAAATTCCACTTCTGGATATATACACAAAAGAATTGAAAGCAAGGTCTCAAAGAGACATTTATATACCCATGCTCCCTGCAGCATTGCTCACAGTAGCCAAAAGGTGGAAGTAGCCAAGTATCCATTGAATGATGAATGAATAAGCAAGATGTGCGACCTATACAATGGGATAACAGTCAGCCTTTAAAAAATAAAGGAAATTCTAACACATGTATGAACCTTGAAGACATTATGCCAAGTGGGAAAAAAAATAATGTATAATCTCCATTTATATGAGTTACCTAGGGTAGTCTAATTCACAGAGACAGAAAATAGAATGGTGGTGACCAGGGGCTGAAGGGAGAGAGGACTGGAGAGTTGTTTCATGGG
Source organism: Noctilio leporinus (assembly GCA_004026585.1). Taxonomy (NCBI): domain Eukaryota; kingdom Metazoa; phylum Chordata; class Mammalia; order Chiroptera; family Noctilionidae; genus Noctilio; species Noctilio leporinus. Next base: position 33,267 of record PVIW01005789.1, on the reverse strand, counting down.
CAGAGAGTTTTTCATTTTGCAAGATAAAAGAGAGTTCTGGAGACGGGATGCACTTAACACTACTGAACTGTACTTGAAAATAGTTAAGATTGTAAATGTTCCACCACAACTTTTAAATGGAAAACCAAGTAAGAATAAGCCACTTTTGAAAGACATATGTAAGAGTTAAAAATGATCACCTTCTTCTACTATACCTCCACTACTTTTGTCTTCTAAAGAGAACAATGATAAGAGCTCAAAGGTACAAAGGTTCTCTGAAGAATAAAGAATGAAAGCCCTAAGATATCATAAGTCTAGGAAAGAAATAGGAGGAAGAAGACGGGACCTAGCGAGATGGGAGTCCACCAAAGAAAGAGGAAGATTAAAAATGAAACTTCCAAAATCCATTGCCAAGTAAAATGTACGATATTTTATAAATTGCTTATAAATACTTTTCTGTAAGTAGAGTCTTCTGGGAAAGCTCAGAGGAGGATGGGTGCAAGTGAGATCTAGGTTATATAAGAAATGTCAAAAAAAAAACTAGAAGAATATATGCTTAAGTGTCAATGTTGGTTATTTCTGGATAGTAGGACTCATGGTGATCTTTTTTTTCCTTTTCATGTATATTCACTTACGTATTTTCTAAATCTTTTTACCACCAGCATACGATGATTTACTTATCAGTGGTGGCTTTAAAGTAGGCTGATAAAACAGAGTATCGGTGATGGGAATGGAAAGAAAGGTAACCCAGAAGCACTGCCTTGTCAAAGACCAATCTACATAATTTAGAAGCATGATCACTGTTGTTCATCATTCTCTGATTCATTGAGGTAAGAGACATGTATTGAGACTCAAAAGATACCAACAAGAAGAACTGGTCCTTGCCCTCAAGAAGCCATCGGTCTAGCAGATTCATTAACAGCTCACCATAAAACCATGTAAGAAGCACTATAACAAGGTTACATACTAAAGATACACCATAAGAAGAACTAGAAGTCTTGTCAAAATACTAACTGGAAGCTGGAATGGAAAAATGCTTTGAATTAGTATAAAGCAAAAGGTGGTTGCAAGATACTGTCACAGCTATCAGAACTATTCTATTGAGGAACAAAAACCCCATAAATCAATAAAGGTATCGGGGAAGATGTACCACTCAGTCAATTTTTCAGACAGTGCATTTTGATAAGCATTTTCAGATGAAATCTTTCCCAAGTAATTGATAAGCTTTTTTGTACTCTGAAACAAAATTTAATGTTTTGCTGATGACTCAATGTCATGAACAAAAGCATTAAGTACTGCACTGTCTATGACCTGCTGAATTCTCTAGGATTATTTCCCCAATACTGGGCCCAGATTTCCAGGCTTTTCATTCTTAGGAGTTTTTCTGGAGCTTTTTATAGCTTTTCTCTTAAACACATTGAATTTTAGAGCTGGAAAAACCCTCAGAGATTAACCAGTTCAACTCATTCATCTCACGGAGGAGAAAAATACGTTTTTCCTCCACGGCGAGGCCCTGACTCCGACATTTTGCCATTTTAATGTGCCTACCATGAGCAACTCTTCCCCATTTTTATTTTCTACTTCTAATCCAACAACTGCAAAACCAGATAAGCAACCTTATTAGAATTAAGCCAAAAATAATCATAACCTAAATGAAAAACTATTCTGAGGACACCAAGTACAAATTTTAATGTGGTTCCCTTGGGCCACACATTGTGGTAACTTGGAGGTCTCTCTTCCATGCTTCAGGTTTGGGGAATGTGTTTACAGTACAATCCTAAAAGTTCCCAGGAATGTCGCATAAAAAACACTAATCTTCTGGGAATAACTCTTCCCACTATGAACTGTGTGATCTTGTGTGAACTGTGAAGGGGTTCCGTACAGACCTGCCCAAGATGTGCAACTTTGACATGTAAATTATTTAGAGCTGAAGGCCATGGAGATTATGCAGGCTCACAAGAAACTTTTACCTCTTCCTTAAAGAATTTACATTAGGGGCCTTACCCATAATAAGAATTATCACCAGAAATAACATTTTATGATCTATAGGACAAGGCAAATTTCTTATTACTGAACATCTCTTATCATCATGCAAATGACCTTTCTGTCCTCTGAAGCCCAAAGACAGCTGACCTTACCCTTAGTTCAGAAAGTTATATATACCTCATTTTAACCTTCTGTCTCTGAACCTCTCCTGTATGCTGAGTCTCTGACTCTCTCATGTATATACAAATGCAATTAAATTTGGTTATCTTCTCTTGGTTATCTTCTCTTGTCTCATATCAATTTGGTTACTAGATCAGCCAAAAGAACCTAGAAAAGTACAGGAAATGTGTTCCTCCCCCCAGTTAGTACTGTGAGTAACAAACCTACTCATCTGGTCACTGGTCACCTTTAAGATGCTGCAGTAGAAAGATCCTAAGACATCTAACATGAGGAGCAGAGGCAAAAATTCTTGCCCAGTCAGACTTCTGGGTCTCTACCAGCAGAGTTGGGTGAAAGCAGAGTGGTGAGAGTCCTTCCCCCAACCCTTCCTACATTTAGATTAGCAGGGGAAAATATTTGTGGAAGGATTGTCTTGGGCTTAGTGACTCTTGATTATTTGAGTACTCGTGGGTTTTGTTAATTCTGCTTGTCTCTGCCTCTGTATGATCTCTCCTTCCATCATTATATGTCCTAAGAGCCTGGCCTTTGTGCCATGAGACAGTTTTCTCTCTGGTCTCTGCCATTCAAAGGATACACTTGGTGGGGTGCACCTTGGTCACCAAAGAGACTGGGAATTCTAGGCAACAGCACCCAGTAGGACAAAAACATAGGAATTCACTTGGGGCTTGCAACTGGGTCAGCTGTTGCCAGTAGGTTAGAAGCACAGGATTTACCTGGAGTTTGCAACTACCATCTCTTGGTCTTTTTGTTTGACTATGCCAAGCTCTTAAGGGAGTTTTAGCTTTATCTTGTGAGGGTTGCTTCTTTTTGCATTCTCCTGTAATGATGCCTCTTGGGTCCACAGTTAAGCCATAAAAAGGCTTATTAGTTTGAGTCGCTATTAAAATCCTACTCATCAAGGCCAGATGATGGATCCTTTGAATTAGAAAAAACTCCTAGATTGAAAGGAAAGAAAAATATTTTCAGAGAGAGCTCCCATCGTTATAATGGCTAGCCATTAAGAGTCCCTTAATAAAATGGAAGGACAGAAATTGTAGTAACATTCAGTCCACTCAGACTCCTTCCTATTCGTCTTCAGACATTTGCAGATATTGTAAAACCAAAAGAAAAAAGAAAAAAAAAAATAGGACATTGGAAGTACAAGTGTCCTTCACTTGAGAAGAAAAACAAAAGGAAAAAATGGCAAAAATATTACTAAAAGACCATCTATATTTTTATGCTCTAAGACCTCAGCTTGGTAACTGTCTGGTTAGAAGCTCCAAAATATGGCCAGACAGAAATGTGTGACTGAGGTCCTACCAAACTGCTGCCAGTCCTTAATAAAATTATAACCTAAAATTACAATGGCAATTATAAGGAACATTTCATTAATCGGATCACTTAAAAATGTACCTAAGGCCCTGGCTGGTGGCATAGAGGATAGGTGCCGGCCTGGGAACCCAAGGGTCGCTGGTTCAATTCCCAGCCAGGGCACATAACCAGGTTGCAGGCCAGGCCTCCAGCCAGGTCCGTAGGTGGGAGGCAGGTAAAAGACAACCGTATATTGATGTTTCTCTCCCTCTCTGTCTCTCTCCCTTCCCCTCTCTCTAAAAATAATAAATATAATCTTAAAAAATAAATGTACCAAAAGGCAATGACTTCTGAATCCAATGAACAGAATGAGATACCTACTTTTAATTAGTATGCAAGAGCCTCCATTTGGCTTCAAAAATGAAAACAGCTTCACTGGGAGATTTGTTGCAAAAGGCTAATGAGCCCTGACTAGTGTGGCTCAGTTGGTGGGGGGCATCATCCCACAAAGTGAGAGGTCACCGGCTCAATCCAGTGAGGGCACACGCCTGGGTTGGGAGTCTGGTCTCCACATGGGGCACATAAAGCAACCAACGGATGTTTTCCCTCTCTCCCTCTCTTTTTACCTCCCTTCCCCTATCTCTAAAAATAAATAAATAAAATCTTTTTTTTCAAGTTTTTAAGCTAAAGAAAAATTAAAGGAATAAAAGGTACCAAAAATGAGAGAATAAGACTGACATGACCCCTTACAGGCAATTCTCTTCAGGTAGCTTTCACTCCTTGGTCTAAGGCCCATCCATATAAGGGACATAACTGGGGAATTTCTTAAATCCAGACAGGGTCCTCAAAAATTTTGCTAAATGGATTACCTACCTCCTGAGCCCAGCGAGAAAGGGAAATTAAATTTCACACTGTCCCTTCCTTCCCAAATCTAGGCCAAATGGTGACTGATCCCTTTTCTCCCAAGGAGAGCTATTTCCTGTGTCTTCAGAACTTGACTTGCCCTTCTGAGGCTGTCGATTCTTTCTTTTGGCTATCAGAAGGAATGACTCCAGAAATGAATACTTTTGCACCCACTTGTGTCTATGGAATTGTTTAATACTGCCAGGAATATTTAATACTTATCATGGCTGATTCTTGAAAAGACGTTGGAAAGGATTTAATAACCAGGATCAGAAATTGAGCCAAACTGGAAACTGAGATTCAGAGCCTGATAGGAATTTTTTAAAGCATCCTCCCTTAAGTTAAAATAAAATCATGTGACCAAAGAGAAAGAAGCAAATTATGGATAATGTAGTTGGATGGGTATAGATCAAAGTATGATATCACTTAAAATACAATCTGATTATTTGGTAATTAAGAGTAATTGTCCTTATCTTACCAATCTTTGCAAAGCCCTAGAAGCAGTTTAAAGCCCACCTAACTTGACCATTCCCAATTCCTAAGACTAAAAAAAAGTTTAAAAGAATATAAATAGCTATAAAAGTACCTTTGCTTTCTTAAGATTGTCTTCTCCACAAATATTGATAAGGAAAACCCTTAACCATCTGAATGTATAAACTTAACTTATAACCCACCTCATAGCAGTTATTTTAAAACAAAGACTATAAGTTCTCTGCATATGCCTGTATGTTCATGTATGTTATGTGGTATTTTCTACCTCTGCACGGTACTGCTAATTTGGAAAAGAGCTCTATTTCATTAGCTTAAACTAACACATACTTATACAAAAGTTCTCAAAAATACAATAGAAACTAACCCAAATGCTTTTCAGGATCGTGTGACCTGGAAAATACTTTATATTAAAGCTGGATTAAGTTTGGTTTGGCTAAATAAATACGTCTTCAGAGTTATCAGACTTCAATATACTTTCATTCTACCTGGCTTTACTGGTTGAATAAGTTCACATTATCATGGGAGGGAAAAAAAACCTAAGGTGATGACTAACTGCTTTAATGTCTAAGAAAATTTTCATAAGTGGTCTAACCATGATTGTTCCTATAGAGAAACAAACCTCTTCTTGAAAACCGGATTGTGCCCTGGTTGGTGGCTCAGTGGATAGGTGCCAGCCTGTGAACCAAAAGGTCACTGGTTCGATTCCCAGTCAGGGCACATAACCAGGTTGCAAGCCAGGTCTCCAGCCAGGTCCTTAGCTGGAAGCAGGTGAAAGGCAACCATACACTAATGTTTCTTTCCCTTTCTTCTTCCCTCCCTGCCCTTCTCTCTAAAAATAATGAACAAAACATCTTTAAAAAAAATAATAAAATAAAAATCACTCCTTTAAAAAAAAACAAAAAAAAAAAAAATGAATTGCTTGCATCAGAGGACTAACTCTGGGAGCCCCCTTGCACTGTAATCTCCTGGAATAGGACACAACTGTTTCATTGAACTGTTTCATGCTCAAGACTGAAACTGGTTCAATGAGATATGGAACAATTTATCAATATGATGTCTGGAAAGTGAAGCTTCCTGACAAGGCAGGACTGAAAGGGTTAGGACATGTCTCCCCAAGATGTGCCACTTTGGCATGTGAACCGTTTTGAGTGGAAAGAAATCAAGACCCTGTGGGATCATGAGAAACTTTTACCTTTCCCTTAAAGAGTTTAAATTTGGGGTCTTGCCCATAATAAGAATTACTACCAGAAATAGCTTTTTTATGGCCTAGCTAGAGAACAGGGCAATCTTCTGATTACTGAACATTGCTCTTGTCATCCTGCAAATGACCTTCCTGCCCTCTGAAGCCTCACAGTATTTTACCTAATCTTTAGCTCAAAATGCCACATATACCTCATTTTAACTTTCCGTCTGAACCTTTCATGTATGTGGGTTTCCCATCCATACATATGTCATTAAATGTTATTTCCTTGTTACTCTGCCTCATGTAGACTTAGTTAGACCAGTGTAAAAACACAGTAGAATTGAAGAAAACTTTCTTCCTCACAACTGCAATCATTCTTAGCCTCAGCTTTCTCCTGTGTAAAAAGGAAATGAAGTCTGAGAAAATAAATGAGGGATCAACTAAGGTCGCATACTTTAAAAAGTACTCAAAATAGGAGTTGATATCACTATTTCTCACCACTTTTCCTCAAACAGCTCAAGAGGCAGGTTTGTAAAATCTAACATTAGCGTCTTCATTTTATGTAGCTCCTTCAGGCCTGTGTACAATCCTGCCCAAAGCAATATTGGCTTCTCAAATGTAGATGTCATTAGAATCACCTGGAGGCTTTTCAAACTCTAGCTGCCTAAACCCCACCTGCAGATTTTCTGATTTAATTGCCCGGGACTGCTGCCAAATAAACATTAGGTACTTTTTAAAACATCCCCAGGTTATTCTCACCAGAGCCCTGGTTGCCAGCAAATGCTCCAGTGAAATTCCAAGGGGCTGGCTAAGCCTCCCCACCTGTCTGCATCAGATCAGGGTCCCGAACAGCCCCACTGATCACTGATTTGACACGGGTCCTTCTTGGTGCTTCCACACTGACACCTCTGGAATTCTCCATGAACTCAACTCCTATCTCCCTCAAATGTCTTGACAGTATCTGGTGTTAAGTCTGATCTCCTGCCAGGTATAGAGATACTGGTATGACTTGCCAGTTGTTAAAATATTACAATACTTCCATAGTAGCTGGCAAACAGCCCCCCCGAGCTGCCTGAATGGGCCCCACCTCGCCATCATCCAGCCCAGAGACATCACATCCACATCCACTGCGGTAAGCAGTGGTCATTCAATACTTGTCATGTCATCCCTGGTGTTGATGACCTAGGCTTTGCCCCAGAGCATTGAAATTTAGAGGGTGGAAACACTTCAAGTAATGACTTTTAAAGATTATGGATGAAACCCTTTTTATGCACAGTCACACAGCCTGCATCCTAACTGTATTCTTTGTTAAAATGTCCTCTTACCAGAAAGAAGGCCCCAGGCCACTCACTCTAAGATAGCACTTTGCTGCCTCACCTTACCATGTTTTATTTTGCTGCATAGCAGAAATTACTTCGTATTACTTTCTTTTTTAATCTGTATGTTGTTTGACTCCCTTCACTAGATCCATGGTTCTATGAGAGCAAGGGTTTGGTTTGCTTTGTTAGCTCTCTATTCCCAATGTGTTAAACAGTACTCATTCCATAGTAATTGCAAATAAATATTTGCCAACAATCAATAAAAAGAATAAATCACAGCCTACTCGAAAAAAGTTATGGATAGCAATCATATATCTGATAAAGGACTTGTATCTAGAATACATAAAGAACTCCTACAATTCAATAATAAAAACTAATTACAAAGTGGGAGGGGGTTAAATACACATCTTACCAAAGAATAGGATGCTCACTATCATTAATAGGTAGGAAAACATAAATTTAAATGACAGTGAAATCCCATTACACACCAACTTTAGTAACTACAATAAAAAAGACTGGCAAAACCAAGTGCTGATGTGAATTTGAAGAAACTGGAACTCCCATACACTACTTCTGAAAATACACAACCACTCTGGAAAACCAAAGTGCTGTAGAAAATTAAATATGTATTTATAGTTATCTACACAAGAGAAATAAAAACAATGTCCTCACAAAAATTTGTATACTTGTACAAATGTTTATAACATAACTATGTGTAACAGCCAAAATAAAAGTGAAACATTCCAAATGTCCTTCAATTAGTTAAAAAAAGAGTGATACATCCACACAATAGAATATGATGCAGCAAAAAACAAACAAACAAAAAGCCATGTACTGATGCATACTACAATATGGATGAACCTCAAAAATATGCCAAGTAAAAGAAGCAAGATACAAAGACCACATATTGTATGATTCTATCTATACCCAATTTCCAAAAAAGGTAAATCTATAGAGATGGAAAACAGATGAGTGATAGCTTGGGACTTAAGGATAGGAATGGCTGCAGAATGAAGGGCACGGGGAATGTTGGAAATGTTCCAGAAGTGAATTATGGTAATAAACAACTCTATAAATTCACTCAAAACCATTGATCTGTATACTTACTGTGAGTGAATTTTATGGTATATAAATTCAGTGTTGTTCACTGAAGCTACTAAATAACAAAAAGATTAAATAAAAGCCATCGTGGAAATATGTTTTCATGACCATTGTATTTTGGAACCATGAGGAAATGAACTGTTGTGTTCATCTGCACCCTTACCCAGAAAATCTCTACTACTCCCTCATCACTAATACTGCTTCTTTATCCACCAGGGCAAGCAGAGAGGCCTAGAGCAAGGGGGCCAAAGTCAACAAGAATCTTCCAGATTAGAACTTTGTGTTTGAACAGCATATCCCATTCTCCCTTGACCTCCTCCCACCAATCCAATGATTTGAGGAAAATTTATAATTACAATCCCAAATTACCCCAGGAAGGCTTAACGTCTCTAGTTTCTACTCCTAGGGTCTACCCACACTCAGTATTTGCCCTTGACAATGGCTTTAGTTCAGCCTTATTTCTCAAATGAATAAACCTGAGACACAAATCCCAAATACCATCCCAGACCCCAGGCCAAGAACCATACTCAGACTGGCATCTGCTGGCTTCCCACTAGTTTGTGGGGAGGGGTGGAGCTCAGACAGCATCTCCCAATCAAAAATGAATTCTCACCCTTCAGAAATGAGGACCCCTTTTAAATGTCAAAACATTTTTCAAACCCACACTTAGCAGTAATTGTACTTTTAGTATTAGTTGATTGAAAAAATACAGAATGACAAAAAGCTACTATGACAGCTTAAATGCTCTTGAGCAAATTTGCATTTTATTAATCTTAACCACATCTACATTTATCAGGAAGGAAACTGCTATTTTTTTTTTAAGGGGGAAATATTCCAGTTGCTTCTGTATTCTAGGAACATGCAAAATTCATGTCAGCGGGAAAAAGTCCTTCTTTCTCTCAGAATGACACTGATCTGAAAGGGAAGGCACTAAGCTAATCTGATCAGAGAAACAGGCTGAGGGGAAATAAATTATTCTGTGTAAGAAGATAATAAAGATTTTTAAATTGTTCCAGGGCAGCTTGAAAGAGTGACAGCTTTTCAATTTTGTTTACATTGGGGGGGTTGGGGACAAAGGGGAGAGGAAGTGCCCTAACACTTTGAAAGAAGTGTTGGGAGAAAGTTTGGATGAGAAGAAAAATTGAACATAAATTCAGACTACCATGTCAGAGGCGAGCAATGTTCCAGAGGCTGCCAGCACTTCCAGACCACAAGGAGGGAATATCCCATATAGAAATGGGGCTCCTGAGGGTTTTCTTGAGTTATAGCTTTGGAATCATAAGAACTACAAGTAAGCTGTACATATACTGGTAGCCTCTGAACTAGTACAGCAGATGATCAAACATTGGCATGGGCCCCATAGGACAAGTCCATTCATTCAAAGGACAGTTGTAACATCCTAACACTGAAGTAAAGAAAATAATCTCTACAACTTACAAAAAAGCACTCTTGCATATATTTTATTTATTTAACCACCAAAATAGCCTATAAGGAACCCAGCCTTACAATGTGGAAATTGAGGCTCCAAGAGGGTGAGATGATGTCTCACATTTCACCCTCTTGAAGCCTAAGAATAGAAAACCAAAGTGAGAGGCAACAGGCATTTATATGAAATCCCTAAAGAACAGTTCTTCATGAAGCACTGATTCAAGCAGAAACTCAAATAGTGTTCCAATCAGGAGGTGAAGGCAGGGGCAACTGATGAGAAAGGGAAGGGGGATAATGAATAGAGGAAGAGAGCAGGGTAAAAGGAAGTTAAAGGACCCAAAAAGGAAGAAGTCATGTAGGGGCAAGGGCCACCTTGAGGGGAGCAGTGACTTCTGGTGAAGGAACACCATCAGTGCAAGGTGACCCTACAGGAAGTATATCTGTAGAAAATAGCAAAGTCCCCCAAGTTTTTTTAAAAATAGGATTATGTAGTCATAAAAAGACAGCCAAAGTAAAGCTTTTTGAAAAGAATCCAAGCTTACTTTTTCTAAATTGTATTTTTCAGATGGCATTCATTATGTGATGATTGATTTTTATTTTATTTAGATTTGATTTTATATTTAATGTGTAGGAGTCTTATTTTCCAAATGAACAATGTTTCCATTGCAAGCTATTAATTTCATCTTGTCTGAGGTGATAAATCTTTAAACAAATCCTTCCTTTTAATCTGTAGCTTCAGTTGATTTTGTCTTTGTCAAAACACATTTCCCTTCATTTCCATGATAGCACACTCTCCAGGTTTTCCTCATAGGTCAGGGACCACCCTTTTTTTTAAACTTTGTTATCTCCACCTCTTCTAAATGTTTTATCTCCCTAAGGTTTGGTGTCCAGACCCATTTTCCTACCTCTTATATTCCACCCTATGGCATTAAATCTCATCTACAATGACATCCGAATTTGTGTATTTAATCTTGACTTCTGCCTATAACTTTGTACTCCTATCAAACTTATTGATATCAAACTTATCATTCAAAATAGAACTTTTGATTTTACCACCAGTTCTACTGCTTCTCCATTCAGTAAACAGCATCACCACCTACTGAATTGCTTGAGCCAAAAGCACAAAAGTTATTCTTTATTCTTCCCTTGTCCCCTACAACCCACATCCAATCCATGAGTTAGCCCTGCCCAGGCACCTCCAAGACCTAGCTGGAATCACTCCATTTTTCCTTCTTCACTACTCCTATTACCTCTTATCTTGACTACTGCATAAGCTTTCCAATTGGTCTCCCAGCTTTCACACTCACCCATCTACATTTCATTTCACAAAGTAACCTCAATGAACTATTAAAAACATGAATCAAATCATGCCACCCTCAACTTCAAACTCTCCGATAGTTTCACTGCACTTAGAATAAAATCCAAACTCTTCACCTGGCCCAAATCCCAATATGATTCTTTTCCCATGTCTTTCTAGGCTTTTCTTTGATACCTCTACTCCAATCACATTGACCTAGGCCTCTACATAAGTTACTGCCTTTTTCTTGGAAAGTTCTTCTCCCTAATATTTACATAGCTGGCTCCATCATTTCCTTTGTGTTTTGATGTACCTGTCACTCCTGCAGAAAGGCCTTGCATGATCTCCCACTCTAACACATGGCTCCATTTTAATTTTCCTTGTGGCATTTACTACTAATCAATTAGTGTGTGTTTGTGTCTGTACATGTGTGTGTGTCTTAATTTCTGGTCCTTGACTGTTTTTTCTCACTAGAACATAAGACTCAAGAGAGAAAAGACCACATTTACCTTGTTTCAGATATGAAAAGTAACCAATGAAGATTACATAATCAATAAATGTTGAAAAGTGAATAGATGAATCCCCTATGACTCCCATAATAAGAAAAGGTAATTTTGATACATTAAGGGGTTGCTAATAAAAAAAACTACCACCTTTGCGACCCCAAAAGGAAGCCAAAGTAATAGGTGCCTAAAGTATCCAGAAAACTATCAAATATAAAATTGCAAGGCAATCTGTTTATCAAAATGGAAGAATTTTCAAAGGTGTTTATTGAAATTATCAGAGAGCTTTTCGAAACAAATATACAGAATATACATATCCCTAAAATAAAATTCTGAAATATTCCAGCAGCTGAACCAGATTGATTATAGATGGGCTAGAGTATGTCATTTAAGTCTCCCCATTTTTAACCACAAATATTTTTTTATAAAGATTTTATTCATTATTTTTAGAGAGGGGAAGGGAGGGAGGAAGAAAGGGAGAGAAACATCAATGTATGGTTGCCTTTCACCTGCCTCCAGCTAAGGACCTGGCTGGAGACCTGGCTTGCAACCTGGTTATGTGCCCTGGCTGGGAATCAAACCAGCAACCTTTGGGTTCACAGGCTGGCACGTTACCCACTGTGCCACCAGCCAGGGCCCTAACCACAAATATTGATAGCCCCCTGTAGTTGGATGGTCCCACCTGATGTTCCAAATGAAAGAACCATTGGAAAGAAGAAGGCTGTCTGGCTGCATCTCTCTTGAATGCCCAGGAATAGAGGATGCTTAGGAACTTGGACCAGAACAAAGGCCATGACGAACGTGAGACTGCAACCATCTAAAAGGGCAAAACTAAAGCTCTCCGCATAGGTGCACTAGCGATGTTCCCCCAAAGGCCTGCAGTGGCTCAGCGCCCAGAGGCTGGCACCCTATACTTCAAAACATCAGAAGAATAAGCACTTAGGTCTGACCTAGGAGCCATCATTTTGCAGGAGTCCTTAACAAAAATTCTTCAAGCAAGGCTGTTAAAAAACAGATCACAGAGTGCCTGGGTTTATACTGATGGACATGCTCAAACTATGCAACTGTTTGCAGCCAGAAGCTAAGTGACTCATAAAGTCCTTTAAAAAGGTCCTATCACACCAGGATTGACTGAAAAGCAATTTGTACAATTTAACTTTTTAAAGATCCAAATTTTCTGATATAGGAATAAAATCATTTATGCTCAATATATATCTCTTAAAGATGGAGCTGTATCTTTATTCACCCATGTGTACCACAGCACTTACCTATCTCGTAGAAAAATAACAATTAGTTTATTCAATAAATCTCACTCATCTCCACCGTCTCCACTAGCTTGCTCATACATGCAACTTCTCTCCCTCCCACTCCAACTCCTTCTTCTGCTTCCTCTCTCTTTCTCTCTGCAGCAGGTCAGATCTGGCCCTTACCAGTTTTTGTATAGACTCCAGCTAAAAATGAGTATTATATTTTTAAAATAGTTCAAAACATTGCCCTGGCTAATATGACTTAGTTGGTTGGAGCATCATCTCATAAACTGCAAGGTCATGGGTTCAATTCCCAGTCATCGCCCCCCCACTCCAGTCAAGGTGTGTATGAAAAAGGCAATCAACTGATCTTTCTCTCTCTCTCTCTCTCTCTCTCTCACACACACACACACATCAGGGTTTCTCGCCCTCTCTCTCCCTTCCTTCCCCTCTCTAAGCATATCCTCTGGTGAGGATTTAAATAAGTAAATAAATAAATAGTTCAAAAAATCAAAAAGAATGATAACTAATCACATGAAAATCATACATAATTCAAATTTCAATATTCACAAATAAAGTTTGATTAGAACACAGCCATGCCCATACATTCACATATTGTCTAGGCTGTCAGGCTGTAATGGGAGAGTAGAGTAGTTGCAACAGATAACATAGATCACACAAATCTAAAATATTTACAATCTAGTCAATTACAGAAAATTGTCTGCCAACCCCCAATCTAGTGAAATAAGCAAAATCAGGTATAATCTTTTAGCTCAATCAAAAATGGAGGATCTCATCCAAAGAACAAAAGAATTCATTAACCCATGAAAGAGTTTGAAGCAGGAGAACCATAATCCAGTGCTGCCCGGACCTATCTCTGCACATTGGATTCACAGAGGGGGCCTCCAAAACACAGATGCATGAGGCCCACCCCAGAAGCATGAGCTGGGCTTGCATATGGCCCAAGTGCGGGTCATACCTTTAAAGATTCCTAGGTGATTCTAACGTGCAGGTAAGTTTGGGAACCATGGATAAGATCACATTGACATTTTTCAAAGATCCTCGCAGCTCAGGGGTTCTTCCCCGGCTACACATTAGAATCACTGGGGGAAGTTTTCAAACATACTAAGGCCCAGGCCCATCTAAAGGAATTAAATCAGAGTCTCTAGAGGTGGGCTCCAAGCATTGGTATTGTTTGTTTTAATTACCCAGGTAATTCTAATATGCAACTAAGATTATATACTTTGTATTAACATGGGGAAAGGGGATAGGTAGGTCCCTAGGAAGCTACTCTAAAGAGTCCAAAGGAAAGAATAGGGGTTTAGGCTGAGCTGCTAGTGCTGAGTAAAGGGGAAAAGAAAATGGACGGACAATCAGCAGGACTTGGTGACAGGCTAGTGAGAGTGAGGGGCTGGGTGGAAAGTTTCAAAGATGATATCGATATCCAAATGGTTAGCAAAGAAACTGTGTGCAGACCAATGTCACTTACTGGGATGGGAACCTTGGGAGAGGAAGAAGTTTGGGGGATAAATGCACTAGCTCTGTTTTGACATGCTGTTAAAAAGCAGAGTGTCTACCATGTACTTAGTCCGATTAGGGCTGTAGGGAGGCTGGAGTCAAATTATAAAGGGCCTTGACTGCCATATCCTAACTCTCTTCATGTAGCAGGCAATGGCTACGATGATATGGGGCACACACGAGCTTTTGATTCAGATGCCGTTCCTGTCACGTATAATGTGTGCATTTCCTCAATTTCCTCATCTACAGAAAGGGATTAAAAATATTCATACTGTGTCTTGTACACTTTTGGCCAGCAAGGCACTCAACGACAGATACGTAATAAACAGCCTTACAAGAGTGTTACAAAAATTAAAGGATATACCATGCGTAAAGTCTCTAAGAATTTAAATAGCACACAAAGCCCTCAAAAATGATAGCTGTCATTCCTGAAGGGTTTCCCAGGGAGAATGACACAGTGATTCGCTCATGCTGATGTTTTAGAAGTGCACGTGGACACACCAGTGGAAAAGATGAGCGAGTTGAGGTAAGAAACTGGCCCCAAGTTTAGGAGTCGGGATCGAGTTCAGCTGCATGTGGTAGATAACATAATGGTATAATGTTCAGCGGTGAGTAGGAAGTCAGGGTTCCAGCAGTCCTTGTGGCCCCAAGAATGAGGCTACCCTCCCAGCACCCTGGGCCTCCTTCCCAAGTGTGGCCCTGGTTGTTCCATCTCGATGTCCCAAGATGACTTTTGGAGCTCTGGCCGCCACTCATACTCCAGGCAATAAGACAGAGGAAAAGACAAAAAGAAAGAGGAAGAGGGCAGGCACACTCTAACCATCTTGAGAAGGAAATTTCCAAGAAGCCAAAACGCAATGCTTCTATTAAGATCTCTTGAGTCAAAATGTATGAACACGGCCATACCTAGCTGCACTAGAAAACATAGTGTTTATTCTGGGCAGCCCTATTCCCAGCTACAAACAGGAATTCTCACAAGTAAGGAGGAAGGGGAGTGTGGGTGGGATAGGCAACCAGCAGCATCTGCCACCAGAAACGAAGTCTTAGAGACTTGGGCTTTTCCTATGCTATTACTCACTTGGAAAGCCTTCCTGCTCCCTGTATGTAAGTTCATCCACAGACTAACCCACTGCTGTCACACACCCTTGGTACCTGCTATTTCCCTTACCTGGGAACACTCTTGCCTTTCCATTACCTGTCTGATTCAACATTTCTTTTAAGACCTAGGTCAGGGGTATCTCCTTCATCATAGCCCATGTCTAAACTTTTACTAATCTTCTTAAATATAAACATAAATCCATGGCATTTGAATAGGCTTTGAACACAGGTTCCACCCATACCAACAGCATCCATGGATAAGTCACTTCCTGTTCCAGCTCCTCCTACATCTAATGATGATGTAATCATGCCGGCTCCAAGAGACTGTTGGGAGGATCAAAAGAGATTTCCATAGGTGGAAAGTGGTTTGTGAACAATAAAGCACTAAACCTCTATTAGCTGTTAGCTTCTCTACCCTGAGGTGTTACTTCTTGTTAATGATCATTAGAAACAAAAGTAGTTTGTGGGAAACTGTTCCTCTTTGAAGGACAAACCAGAGACCAGTTTCTTCTCCTCCCTCCCTCCCCACCTGCCCATCACAAAACTAGAAGAGGGTTCTTTCAACTCGTAAAGTGTATCTACAAGCTGAAAATTAATTTTAGGGATGAGCAAGGATTAGTTCCCTCAAAGCGAAAGGCGACCCAGAGAAGCCAGTATGCCCCTGCACTGCTGATCACAGCAGAATTCAAGCCAAGAGCAGAACTCAGATCATCGAAGCAAATGAGTCATAGTACCTGGCGAGGAAGCAAGGCTTCAGCCAGACACCAGTCAGAACTCAAGATTACGACTCTTGCAAATAGGCCAGATGAGTTCCTGTAACCATGACGAACCCAAAGATGACTTCTGTCCTCACACATGCAGCTAAAAGCTAATGGCTGCTGATAGCATTAAAACTAACTGTGTCTGCTCAGATTAATCATACATCTGATGTTCATCCAAATACACCTTTACAAGATGTCATAAAATAAGTCCTCTTGTCCCTTTTATTATAAAACAAAATACGATACATATGCAGAAAAGTCCCTAAAATATGCTTGGATACTTCAACAGTAATTAGGAAGTTATCACTCCTGCAACCACCACTACAGTCAAAAGACAAAACATGACACCAACTTTGATCACAACCCTCTCCTTCCCACCTAGAAGTAATCACTATCCTCTTCTCATGATAATACTTCCTTCCTTTTCTTTATATTTCCAGTTATGTATGTCTCTAAACAATGTCATTTGTGTGTTCCAAATTTTTACATGAATAGAAGCACATTATGTATTCTTTTGTACATTTTGCTTCTGCTCAGCATTATGTTTGCACCCTGAAAGTATTTATGGGTAAAATGACATGATGTCTGAAATTTGATTTAAAATATTGCAAAGATGGAGAAGTTGCAAAGTAGACATTAAATAAACTGGCCATAAATTAATCACTATTAAAGGTAGGTTGTAGATACACAGTAGGCTCTTTATACTACTCTTTACTTTTCAATGTTTCAACATTTTTACAATAAAAATATTGTTTCAATTACTTTGTGAGCTTCATTTTAGCTATTATTTGTTCATTTTCATTGCTTTATAGTAACAATTTTCTAAGTAAGGTCCCCAAACAAGGAGCATCAGAATTATACAAGAATTTGTTTGAAATACAAACTATCAGTCTCCACCCCAAACTTACTAAATCAGAAACGCTTGGGGTGGGGCCCAGTAATCTGTGTTTTAATAAGCTCTCTGGATAGTTCTAATGCAAGCTCAAGTTTGATAACCAATATTGTGCAAATGAACCACAATATATTTATCCATTCTACTATTGACACACATTTTATTTTGTTTTGTTTTTTCAAATATGGAGTTTTGAATTTCTGGATGTTATAAATATTCTCGTACAAGACTTTTGGTGACTAGGGTCTCTCTGATACACACCTATATCAGGAAATAACAGAATCATATGGTGTATGTATCTTCATTATGATATGATAATGCAAACTATTTTCATAGCAGTTTACTAATGCACAATTCCACTACCAGTATATGAAAGTTCCCTTTACTGTCCACCCTTGCCAATTCTTGGTGTTTTTCAGACATTTTAATTGTTGCCATTCTAGAGAGTTAAACACTTTGAAGCTTTCCAACTTGGTATCAAAACATATATTAGAAAATAGGCCCTGGGTGGTGTGGCTTAGTGGACTGAGCATCAGCCTGCAAACCAAAGGGTTGCCAGTTCAATTCCTAGTCAGGGCATAAGCCTAGATAGCAAGCCAGGTCCCCAGTTGGGGTTATGTGAAAGGCAACCACACATTGATGTTTCTCTCTCTCTCTTTCTCCCTCCCTTCTCCTCTCTCTAAAAATAAAATAAATCTTTTTAAAAAAGAAAGAAAGAAACTAGAACTCTAAATATAAAATTATAGTTTTGCAAATATATTAGTTGGTAGGTTTGCATGGAATGGGCCTAACGTAGGAAAGAATCTGGCATGATAGAAACACTAAAGAAGGTCAATATAACTATACTATGGAAAGCAAGATGGAATATGGTGCAAAATGCTGCAAAGTAAGGCACACAAAGAAATCAGGGAACTTGTAGATGTACTAAAGAGTTTAATTTTATTCCAAGGGAAATAAAAAGCCAATAAACAGTTTAAAGCAAGAAATTTACATGATTATATTCCTATATTTTTACATTTAAAATATTTCAAGTACACATGTACTTCTAGCTCTAATGGGCTTGCTTGATGCTTCAGACCAATGTTTCTAATGAAAACAACTAGAAAAGGTGGATAAAGCACACACACACACACACACACACACACACACACACCTGCTAAAGGCATAATAGAGCTCTTGAGATAACCAGAAGTTGAAGGGAAAAAATCCTTGAAAAGAGAGAACCAACAGAGAGGCAAGCCAAAATTCTGCAGCCA
Source organism: Noctilio leporinus (assembly GCA_004026585.1). NCBI lineage: Eukaryota > Metazoa > Chordata > Mammalia > Chiroptera > Noctilionidae > Noctilio > Noctilio leporinus. Next base: position 14,834 of record PVIW01005789.1, on the reverse strand, counting down.
CTGTTTCCCTTGGGACATTTTCCAAAACCAGGTGAAGGGTTAAGGGGCAGAAGATCCAGGCAAAGAGCCTCAACAGAATTGTATTAAGAGGCAAAATACCAGAAGAAATTTTGGTAGTCTCTTGAAGATAAGAACATAAAAATTAAGAGACATGAGTGGCCAAAATCCCAATAAGAAGAAGGAAACAGCCATGCATTTGGCTAGTTCCTAAGCATTTGCTGAACTCAGAAGCTGTATAGGACAGGAGGTTAGGAAGCCAAGGAAAAAGCTCCCAAAAAACTATCAGTGAGAATTTTGACAGTCTCACAGTACTGAGGAGAGAAGAACTAGAGTTTCACCTAACAAGGTGGGGAAGTCATCAAGAACACCCATGCTCTTAGCTAAAATCCCAAGAAGGCTACAACCTAGGAAAAGGTATCAAGCAGCCAGTGGCTGACAGAACTTTATCAAAACTAAAAGCTACCCTATAGTTAGCTCAGACCCTAACTGGATTACAATAATTAGTCCCCCACTGTGGCTGCCTAGCAGCTATTTTCTCTGGAAGAAAATAAAATTATTTATAACATCTACAATATTTCATACCAATGTTAAGTACACAATCAAAATTTACTAGGTATGCCAAGACAGACTCAAAACCCAGAGTGGGGAAAACAGATCATACACAAAGAAACCACAAGTGATTGAGACAATGAAGTTTGGAGAAAAAATCTAACTATGATTAATATACCTAAAAATATAATGGAGAAATTAAATTTTTTAAAGGTAGAGAATTTCACCAAATAATTAGAATCAATCAAAAGGACCAAATGCCAAAAAAGAATCAAAAGAAATTTCTAGGACTGTGAAATCAAGAACCTGATAGATAAGAATGAAAAGCAGATTAGACATAGCAAAGGAAATTATTAATAAATTGGAAGGCAGTCAAAACATTTTCAAAACTAAAACAAAGAAGAAAATGCAAAACAGAAAATAAATAAGAGTGTAAGAGATGTGTAATCAAGTAAAAAAGTTTAAATTATATAAATTTGAAAACAGAAGAAGAATGAATGGAATAGTAAAAATAATTAAAAAGATAATAGAAAACTCATTAGAGATATCAATGTACAAATACAAAAATTACTAAGAAACCCTGCAGGGCTGATGGCAAAACAACAACAACAACAAAACTAATGACAGACGTAGGGACATAATAGAATAACTGAGAAAAACTAAAGAGGAAACCCTAAAAGCATCCAGAGGAAAAGAGATACATTCTCTTCCAAGGAGTAATAATGTTGATTAATGGCTGATATTTCAACAGAAATGATGGAAGCCTAATGACAGTGGAATAATGTTTTAAAGTGCTGAAAAATACTCAACTGTAGATTTCCATGCTCAAAAGTGATGGTAAAATTAAGACATTTTCAGACAAATAAACACTGAGAAAACTGGTTACCACCACTCACTTTTTTAAATACTTATTAAAGTCTAATTGGGCAAAAGAAAACAATCCTAGATAAAAGCATGGTGATGTAGGAAAAAGTCCAGAATAATGGGAAAAGTAAATACGGGTAAGAATGAATACTGCTTGTTTAAAATAACAATAAAAATAACACCTAATAGGTGTTTTAAATATATAAATTAAAATGCATGACAAGGATAACACAAATTGTGTAAGAGGGTTAAACAGAATTAAAATGCAATGAAATACCTTATTACCCAGTATTATATATGTTCAAAAGAAATAGAAACATGTCCACAAAATTACTTGTTCACAAATAAATGTTTATAGAGTCATGGTTACTAATACACTGAAACTGGAAACATTTCACATGCCCATCTAAAGGTGAATCGAAGGACAAATTGTAATACTACTCAGGAAAAAATGAATAAAATACTGACAGTAAAAACTATGAATGAATCATACAAACACTATATTCAGCAAAAGAACACAGGTTTATGAGTTTATAATATACTATTCCAAATATATATGAGGTTCTGACCAAGCAGAACTAATTAATGAGGCTAAAAGTCAAGGAAGTGGTTATCTCTGGGAGTTAGAAACTGGGTAGGGACTGGAGAGGAGTTCTGGGAGATGAATAATACTTCCTTGATTTAGATGCAGATTGTATAAATGTATTTCAAGAAAGTTTTAAAATATATTTAAACATACAGAAAGTTAAACAAAGAATAATAAGACTGTATAAACCACCAAGACTAAGAAACGAAACATTACCAGTATAATTACGTGTGCTGCTCCTTGACTCAACTTCCACCCACTGCCCCAGAGATAAACCACTCTTCAGAATTTGGTGTTGCTCGCCATTCCTCTTCACTATTTTGTACTTTTACTCTTATGTCGGTTCACTTAAACAATATGTAGAACTGCTTTTGTATGTTTTTACGCTGTGCATAAGAGTAATTCTATTTTTAAGAGAGTGTCCCAAAAGGAGAACTTTGAACTGTAGAACTGTTGAGTGTCAAACTCATCTATCTGAGGAGTAAGGAAATAAAGAGAAGTTGCAGACATTGCTTAACTGTGAAGTGGGCCAGTAACTGGAGGGAGAAGTGAGGCCCAAGGAATTATTAAAAATTAAGAAGAAACCTTTGCCTAGACAAGAGGAAACAAGGAAGACAAAGATGATAGGAGGAGTCAAGGAAGGAACACAGTCCTTGAGCAGGTGAGAGGGGCTGGGATGAGAAGTGTAGGCAGCTTGGTCTTTGCTGAGACACAACGTCCTCTTGCTTTGTAACTAGAAGGAAATAAAAAGGGTACAGATGCAGAAGTTGTTTGGTGGTGGAAAGGTAAGGGAATTCCCATCCAACGGCTGCTACTTTTTCAATGATCATGTGTCATTATCCGAAAAGGGTGGTTATAGGAGTGTTGAAACCTGTGAAGAAAATGGCTTAAAATTGCATTGGAAAAGCATCCTGGTTAAGAAAAAGCAAAGGCTGACTTAACCAAAGGTTAAATGCCCAACAGAAATCTGAACTCTCACAATATAGGATGAGCTCAAAAGCAGGAAAATTATTATTCATCTTTGATTATGCTGCACAAAGCACAGCATAACCTATATTAGGTAATCAAGAAGGAATGAACAAATGAATGAATAGATGAAATTTTTCATAGTTTCTCAGCACATTTCAATATCATCGGTCATCTTCCACAATGGAAGGGAAGAATACAGTCTTTTCAAAAATAATTCACCCTTAGATGTCAAATGCATTCTCCTTTTTCTCATTTTTAGTTCTGTGTGTTCTTGGCATCAAAGCAATCTGTGTCTTCCACCATCATCAATTCTTCATATTATGTAAAGAAACGACATGTTTACCTTCTAAAATAATTTTTAGGCAGAAATCATCAATGGCACAATTCTTATAGGAAATGAAGAGACAGAATTTATATCCTTGTATTAGCATAATTTGTGACATGGTAGGGATATAGCATCAGCTCTTGACAAGAAGGATTAACCTCTTTTCTGTATTCAAGATGTTCCTGCTGCTGGTAAGTCACACATGCACACTGAGTGAAGAAAACCTTTAGCTCATGCACGGGAATTTCAGGGTGGCCCTAGCCAAAACTAAATATGCCCAGAAGAACAGAAGCCCTGGATGTCTTAGGAGACAAGTTAGCACATTATGGTATTTACCACTTATCAATTATGAAATGAAAGAAAAAAGATTATAGATGCATTACTTGCGACATAAATTGTTATTTGTTTAACTACACTAAAGTTCCGTTTAAAAGGGCTCCATTCATGCAAGAAGCCCTGTTTGGGTTGGCTAAGCAGTAGAATTTTTGCACTTATAGTTCATATTTATACTTACTATGTATATTGGGCATGCTTTCCTAGTTCCTGTTGCCACAACCAGACTGTAAATGCATATGTTTTTGACATTCTTAACTAGAGTAATTCAGAACTTCAGCTGTCAAGTTTGGAGCTAATATTCTCATATATGCATTTCATGGTCTACTATTAAAAATAATTCCTTGTTTTCTGTCAGAAGCTCCTAACCTAATATATATAATGGCAGGATTCAATTTTTTTAAAAAAATAATCTGGCTCTGTAACTAAAACAGCTAGAACGTATTTTTTCCCCCTTGGAAGCATCCCCTTTCCTATCATTCCCTTTATTCAGTTATTATAAACCCTGGCCAAGCAGTAAAATAGCAGAACGTGTGAAACATCAACAAACCACAAATAGCAGTGTTTACAGAGAGGAAAAAGAGGAAATTCTCAGTTTCGTACTAGACCATCTTTTGAGGCACTGTCATTTTAAGTGTGGAGGCATCAATTATTTCTCCTATGCTGAAAAGGTGTACACATTTAAAGGTTCTGTAGGTCCCCAAAGAAAATAAGCAACCATTTCTGTATCATTAAACCCAACACAATACCAGTCTTATGCTGGTTTTTAAAATACCAGCAGAATTCTGAGTGTGAATTATCAAGGTTTAGTATTTCAGTTTCAAGAGAAGCAGAGTTGCTCTGTGGCCAAAAGCACTGGGACCATACTTCAAGTTGTCAATTGCACAGTATTTCTAGGGCCAAAGACTAGCCTCCACTGCAGAATCCTGTAACCCTAGAGCCTGAAGGAGCCCTGGGGATCTCTCCTCGTCCAATCTGATACCCAGGGCAGGAATTTTTTCCCCAGCATCCCTGACAGATGGTCAGCCTATGTTTCAATTACTCCAGTGGAGTTTTTAAGAGAAGGTTCCCAAGGGATATGATGAAAGGCTAGAACCAACCACTCAGACAGGGGAGTCAGGCTCCAGTCAGTAAGCCCACAGGATGCAAACAGCGTTGCCAAACACGAAAGGCAGACTTTCAGAGAAGAACGGGAATCAGAATCAGCAACGTTAAGACCTGCAGACCTCCAATTCCGGGATCATCCTAGATCTCTTCACTGGCCTGGGCAGTAGCTCCTACAATCAGGGAGCAAAGTGGCTTTTTCCCCACTGATTTCTTGAAGTAAGAATTGACTCTTGGGGGCTCACAGCAAGGGTTTGTCAAGCTCAGAAAGGACCCAATTCCTTCCTCCCGAAAACCAAGACAAGGGACCCCCTGGTGGAACTGCTAATTCCTGAAATGCTCTTAACTTTGGTCTTAAAGTCCTCACTAGAGTAAAGCAGCACATTTCAGGATCTTCTTTAAGAGGCGAATGTAGGCTTTCCTGTAACCGAAGTTGGCTGGTGTAGGGTTGATGTGCCGGGGGTGATGTTTTAAAGCGCAGCCTTCATCCCGCCGTGAGGTCTGGCTTTACCCTCCCTGAAAAGACGAGCGCACGGGGCTCCACTACCAGCGAGCACGTCCCTCAGCCCGACCCCGGGACGGGACGGCCCGGGCCTTACCTGTCGATGCTGATCACGCACAGGGTCATGATTGAGGCGGTGCAGCACATGACGTCCATGGCTATGAAGACGTTGCAGAAGAAGTGGCCAAAGATCCACTTGCCCCCGATTAGGTCTGTGACGCTGACAAAAGGCATGACCGCTACAGCTACCGAGAGGTCGGCCAGCGCCAGGGACACGATCAGGTAGTTGGAGGGCTGGCGAAGCTTCTTAACGAAGCACACCGAAATCACCACCAGGCAGTTGCCGGCGATCGTCAGCAGCGTAATCAGCGTAAGAATGGAGCCGATCACAACTTTCTCCACTCTGCCGTAGTTGATCTGCTCTCCGCAGCCGGAGGCATTGTCTGGGGGCGAGTCCCAGGTGGGCACAGGGCTGGCAGTCACCTCCGGGACCCCGCGCGGCAGATGCGGCGCCCAGGAGCCCGCGACCGGGCCGGCGCCGTCGGGGCTCAGGTCCGGCAGCCCTACCTCGGGCAGGAGGACAGAGCGCAGGTGTCCGTAGAGGTCCGGGCGGCCGCTGCTGTTAACGTCCATCATCGTGCCGCTGTGCGCTGCTGCCCATGGAGCCGGCGCCCGGCCACTCGCTCCGGCTGCCGGCCCAGGGGCTTCACCTCGCCGGTTCCGCTGCGCCCGGCCCAGCCATGAGGCCCGCGCCAGCCGCTGGGGGGCGCCCGGCTCGGCCTCGCGGCCCCGCACGTCCCGGGCCCCCAGCCGCTGCGGACCACGCGCGGGAGCCGGAGCGGGCCTCGCGGGGACTACCCGCAAGAGAAGCTTTGGGCACCCGACGGACGCTCGGGACCTGCGGGTTCCTGTGCGAGCTGACCGGGTTCGGTTGGCGGCCCCGCAGCCCGCAGCCGCTGCGCGACTCGCGGCCGAGCGCCGGGAAGGCAGCGGCAGAAGTTGCGGAGTGCGCCCCGCCCCTCGCGCCCGCCGCCACCGCCGCCACCGCCGCCGCTCCCCTGCTGCAGCCGCGCAGTGTCCCCACCGCCTCTGCCTCCACCACCAACACCGCCGCCTCGGCCCTGCCCTCGCCCTCGGGCCCCCAGAACCGGCTTTCCCCTCTGGGCAGGGGCCGCCGCCTCCCCCGCGCGTCCGCACAGGGCGGGGGCGGTGCTCCACGCGCCTCCCGGGATCCCAAGCCGGATCGCTCTTGGATCTTGCTTTGCAGCTAAAGGCTCATACCCCCTACGACAGACCCGCACTCCCGCTCAGTGGTAAACGACCCCTCGGTGGGGAAGGACTAGGGAGCCAGCGGGCGCTCGGACTCATTGCAAAATGAAGAACCTGGAAAGGAATCTTCTCCCCCTTAATTAAAAAAAGCCTTTTCCGAGCACTACACCAAGCAACAAACAGATACTTCCATTTCCTATTTTGACCACTTATGGGAGAAGGTGAAGGTGAAAAAGGAGAGGACCCTGATGGGGTAGGGCTAGAACCTCAGAAAAAGAAAGGAGGGCGGGGGGTGGGGGGCGGGAGGAAGGACGCCTTCAAGTCCTGGCCCTGGGAGTCTGTAAACAGGCCTCTTAGCTCTGGACGTAGATTCTGCTGTTTTCATATTTCAGACATCAAAGCCTAATATGTTGAAAGGAGGGTTAATTTTCCCAGGGTATTCTGGAAATCTTGCACATTAGCGATAAAATGACCAGTTATAATGTTCTGCAGAAGAATCCCGGAGGTGTATGTTGATTCAATGCCTGTTGCCTAAAATCCCCTGGGTCTTCAAACCTTGTCAGAGTGGCTGATTTTTATTATTTGTGAGACTTACTTTATTTTGTTTAAAGGGTTTATTGGAAGCCAGCAGTGAGCTCTTTAAGACAATAAAAATAATTAAATCTATTTTCCTTTCTAGTCAGGCCCTAGAAGATTATAAATAAAAAGGAACAGAAAACTCAAAATGTATTGATCTGAATGTATATTCTCATTCTTCAAGGTGGGTAGTAGCCCTTTTCTTCCAGATAAGGAAACAAACACAGTTGCTATTGCCATCATCTGGTAAGTAATAGTTTTCAAACCAGGGTTTTTATCATTACTATGTCCATATTTTTCCCTCTACATATTAAAAAAAATGTTTTTTAAGTAGGAAAAATAGTCCCCCAATGGTGGACCAATGTTCGCAGCTCTCTCAGTGTTATGAAAATGTCAGGGGCTCTCCTTTGCCTGGGATAAGCAGATCAATACCCTGAGTCAGAGTAATAGGTAATATACATGCCACACAGCAATACTATTTACTAGTTAAGAAGATGGATGAGAAAATTTCTTCAACCTTACTTATGTTAATTTTAAACAATTTCAGACAAAAGATAACTCGTTTGTAGTTAGAAGCCGCTTAAGAAATCATTTGTTGGCTCTTCAATAGAAACAGGGAAATAGAAACCTGAAGAAGCTTAATGACTTGTCCAAGATCATACATGACTGTGTTGAAATGTCTGTTGATTTTGAAGTTTAGAATTGTCCAAGGCTTCTTAAAAATTCCTTTAGGTAATAAATTTCACAAAATACTTTTGACTTTTCTCATTTTTTTCCCTTGAGTACTCAGGTCAGCTTATTGTGCCTCTTCAAAATAATATTCCACCTTAATTAATTATACCAGAATTTGAAAATCAATAGTTCTATTTTTTTTTAATTCTACAGTCAATATTACTTGCACCTACACTCTTATCAGCCTTTATCCAACCCACTTACATTTCGTAGAAACTTCTGATGGGGGTTTTTTCTTTTTGTTTTTGTTTTCTAATTGGAGTACACAGAAACTCACCAAATGTTCAATAAAATGCTACTTTCTAATTTACTTCCTCCTCCATTTCAGTAAAGCATCAGGTCCAAACTCCACTTTCTATAGAGCAGTCACCTCTATTATATTATCTCTGGTGATGGTTACATGCATTTCCTAAGAGTTCTAGGATTTAATTTATAAGCTGTCACAATGCATAAACATAGTTATTGAAAATCTCAGCTCCTACCACATTACCTTGCTTATGTTGAGTTTAAGTGTCATCTATCATTGCATTATTCCAAAATCCTGACAGAAAAATCTGGAATTCTATCAGTTTCCCTCTAACCTTGGCTAACAAATAATCCTATCTTCATAACAGTGCTAAAGTATTATGTCTGGGTTTCCATAATTTTCTCCAAAGAGAAGCTAAAGATACAGCTTCATAAAAGTCTCATGAAATACCTCAGCATTCACCTAAATTTGCTATGTATTTTGCCCTTGGTTTTCTGGTGTTTTAAAATCCATAGCAAGGTGTTGTTTCCTTCACCACCACCACCCATCTGCTCCCTCACCCACGTGCCCACTCTTTGGCACATATACTGGAGACAAATAGAGAAGTGTTGCCATCTAAATCAAACTATGTCTTCAGACTTTATCTCTTTTGTTTGTTTCATTAAAAAAAATAACTTTTAAATAAACCCCCTTTTCTTTTCCACCAATAATAATAATGATAATAACTCTACTGCTTTAAAACTACCAAACGTTGCCTGGACTCTCATTGCCTGTAACAGCAGTCTTATTAAATTGTCAAAGACCGTGCCTGAGAATTAACAGCTCTATGATGTAATCTCCCAACTGGCAATCCCCCACCCTCAACACTGTTCTGGGGGAATACAGAAAAGCTGTGAGTCCTTCAACAGGAGTTGGCTTTTTATAAGCTTTGTTTTCCTCTGGGTACTCATCTAGCTAGCTCATCCAAATGCATATTCTTAATTACATCTACAGACAACCTCATATCCCTATCTATAGGGCATAAGCATAGGAAGGTTTATTTTCCCATTAACCAGCATATTTTGGCAATCTAAATTTATTTCAGAAACAAGTAAAATAAAGCTGTCTATGCCATTGGAACCATTAGGAACTCACTAGTCAGTTAAGCACACTAATGTCATGCTGACTGGAGTTTCAAGTAATGTCCAATGACAATGCAGCTGACTTCCTACAGGACTAGTTTTTTGCTTCTCAAAACATTATAGGTGTTCACGTTTACATCCCATTGCCTCGCTCAGCTAATAAATTGTTTGGGTGTCCCTTGGCCCCAGGATTGATGGGAAAGGACCAGGAAAACCACAATGCTTAGACAGGCGTAATGCTGAGATTGTTTGTATAAACACCCAAACTACCCTGTGGCTGCCAGTCAGGCAAGAGCGTAATAGAGAAACAGACCACACATCTTATGACAGGAAGTGAAATCTGTCAACAGAGATATTGGGGAGGCCCACTTCGGATAAAAGCATTTAGTCCGGGAAACAGGAATGTCTTCTCTGTGACAGTTCCCTCACCATAGTTAATATCATCCTTTCTAGGCTCCTCAAGCATTTCCTTTTTCATGAATTTTTTCTTCTTTTTCTTTTTCTTTTTCTTTTTTATTTTGTCAATCCCTCTGTCCTTTCCACCTAGCCCCTCCATACCTTCCCAAACAGCTGTCAGCCTGCTTGCTGTCTATGGGTCTGTCTCTATTTCATTCAAACGTATTTTAAATCTTTATTACAACAGTTAGTGTTGCATTATGCTTTACATTTACTTAACTGTCTTCTCCATTAGACTATGAATCCTCCAGAGTCAAGAATGTTTTCTAATTCCTGTCATCAACTAAGTGTTCAATAAACATTTGTCAAAAAATTAGTGTAGAGGAATGCCTATAACCAAGAGTCATTCCTGATTTAAAATAATACCTCAGCCCTGGCTGGTGCAGTAGATTAGGTTCTGACCTGCGAACCCAAAGGTTGCTGGTTTGATTCCCAGCCAGGGCACATAACCAGGTTGCAAGCCAGGTCTCCAGCCTGGTCTGTAGCTGAAAGCAGGTGAAAGGCAACCATACATTGATGTTTCTCTCCCTCTCTGCCTCTGTCCCTTCCCCTCTCTCTGAAAATAAAATCTTTAATATAAAAAAAAAAATCATTTAAAATAATGCTTAGTTTAATGTGAGTAGTGAGTTTTGTTTTAACTTAAATATGCATGCCTTTTCATTATGCTTTCATGTCATTATTCCTGTTTAAAAATGTGCATTTTTCCTTTCTTTCCTTCCATTTAGAAATTTTTAATTCTCTTTATAAGATAATATCACCTTTAAAAATATTCTAAGAAAATGAACAGAAAATCAGAGAACAGAAAGACCCAAAAATACTTGTTTATTTTTTTCAATTACTCAATTTTTTTTTTGTACCACCCTTTTTGGAATATAAGCGGTACATGCACACCCCCTAGTGGGAACTCTGTTCCTCAATACAAATTCACAAAGAGAATTTCCACGGAAATCTTCATGAGTATCTTTTAAGCACTTCAAAATTGACACATCAGGTATTTGGAGCATGAACTGTCTATGAGGGATAGTTGCTATGGCTATTATATATAGTGTACATATAGCTTTTAAATTTAGAGCTCAGAGTCATTTTTAGTCAGTAGTTCAATAATTGCCTAAACTTCTGTCTTGGAAAAATCTTGTCATATTGTGTTCATGTTGCATAAGTCTGGTGTTACCACTGTCCCCTGCAGGAGTCGGTGTTAGTCATGGTAACCAGTTCTGACAGGACTACTTTACAATTCTCAAAATTCTTTTCCATACACAAAAATAAGTTACTTCCAAAGGATGTGCCATTTTAAGGCAGCATTTCCAAAACATTTAGTCAAGTCAAAAATTTTTTATGATACAAATAGTTTTATGTATTTACTTACTCATTAGCAGCAATAGAAAAATACCAGAGATAATTTAGGTTTTTGTATAATTTATCCAACAAGTTCTAAGCTACGAGTATATTCCCAAGGTACTGAGCAATAGAATTTATAGTTAATATGTTTGCAAATGCTAGCTTCTATTTAGGACCTGTTCTTTCTCTTACCTTCAATTTATACTTTTTATACTTTCCTTCAGTAAAAAATTTTAGTTGCCTGAGTAATTTTTTTTTAACTTAATAACAATCTTTTTGCCCTGGCTCAGTGGAAAGGTGCTGGCCTGCAAACCCAAAGGTCTTTGGTTCAGTTCCCCAGCCAGGGCATATAACAACATTGCAAGCCAGGTCTCCAGCCAGCTCTGTAGCTGCAGGCAGGTGAAAAAGGCAACCATACATTGATGTCTCTCTCTCTCTCTCTCTGCCCCTCTCCCTTCCTCTCTTTTTAAAAATAATAAATAAAAATCTTAAAAATATAATAATAAATAATAATTAAATAAAAACACAACCCTGCTGTCATTTCAGTCCCTTTCTTTCCATTCATAAAGTTTATCATCAAGCATCTTCTCCATATACTAGTCATAGTTATTCCTTTGATTTCTTTCATAATGACTTCTTAAGTTGTATTCTTTGTCAGAGACGTAAATTACATCATTAAAGAAGTAGGAATACTCTTTATTTTCATAATGCTGATTCTTATACAAGCCTTCTCCATCTGTCTTTCATTTTGAAACTTTTGATAGAAATTTAGATATAAAAATATTTCATATTAATTGCACTTAAAAAAATAAAAACTAACATTGCAAGCAGGGATACACCACCCCAGCTCAGAAGATGGACAGATGGACGGATTTTCATGCTATCAAGTCAGTAGTGGGAGTTTTGGGGGGAGGCAAGATAAGGGAATAATTATTGAGAGAGGCTTCCTGGATTGATGATGCCCTATGGAATTCCACTAGAGTTCTAAGTTTAGCAACAAACTCCTCTAGAATTCTCTGCCAGGGCCTCTGGGGAAAGTTGAGCAGTTACTTACTGCACAGACAAGCCAGGCATATGATGGAGAGGAGCAAATATAAGCCTGCCTGGAGGAAGGGCATCTTTTTCTTTCTTTTCTTTTCTTTTTTCTTTTCTTTTCTTCCTTCCTTCCTTCCTTTCCTTTCCTTTCCTTTCCTTTCCTTTCCTTTCCTTTCCTTTCCTTTCCCTTTCTTTCTTTCTTTCTTTCTTTCTTTCTTTCTTTCTTTCTTTCTTTCTTTCTTTCTTTCTTTCTTTCTTTCTTTCTTTTGTTTTTGTTTTTATTTTATCTGTGCAGCAGCTCCTGTAAGTGCTTCATCATTGGAAACAGGATAGTTCTGTTTGAGTTGCTGACATATCATGTCAGTGAATTTTTGGCCATGTGTTTAGATAATTGAATATATTTAACTATGCTACAGTTCTGTTGACATGGGTATAGAGGCTCATGGTTCTGATACAGAGAGATCTGATCAGGTCGCTGGGGAGAAGTAGGGAAGAGCTATAGGAGGAGTTTGTCAAAGTAATGGTAAACGGTCTAGGACCAGATTGACCGAGAAGCTGAATGCCTCCAGAGTGCTTGGAATTATGGATTAGAAGATTTGCAATAAAAGAGGACTAGCTCTCGGGCTCTCGGGCTCTCTCTCTTCCTCAAGGATGCCTGTATGATCATGCTGCAGCAGCCTGCGTTTCCCAGGGGTGGGTATTTTGGATGGGAAGTTACTTTGGACACAGCCTAGGGTTGGGCTGGCCTGGCAGAGAGTGGCCGGGTTATTCTTTCCGGTTCTAGAGGGGACGACCTCTGAGCAGGAGCCTGCCATTCTTCCAAAATTGTGTAGCTTTTGTATCCTATGTTGTTTTAGTTTGTAGACTAACCCTATAGAAATAAAGTTACTAAAGGCTAACAAGGGAAATAGAGGAGAACCCAGGTGTTAGAGTTTAGCCTTAATTGATAGGCTTAAGTGACTGCTTTTGAATAAAGACTCATTTTCTTTATCACCAAAACTTTGCCTCTGGAATTTTGCCTAGAAGGTGGCAGCAGGCAGCAAGACCCCAAATGGCTGTTCGATAACAGTTTCAATGATTAAACCTGGAACTTTTGACTGAGTACCACCTACTTTGTGCCAAATCAGGATACACACCAGACCTCTGTGTCTTATCGCTCCTAAATTTCGCACATGAAAATTTAATTCAAGCATCACCTCTTCCAGGAATTCGTCCTTCATCCTCCTTGAATCTCTTAAATTTCCCCCTAAATCTGGGAGGGAAGACCCTGTCAAATGCTTTTAACACACTTGTGCAAATTATATTATAATACTATCTTCTTGCTTTCCCCCATCTCAGCTGCCAGAGGACAGGAGCCCAGTGGAATGTTTCTTAGCCCAGCTGGGAAAGATGAATCAAATGAAAACAAAATAAGGGCAAAGACTAACCCAGCATACACTGACTTTTATGGGACAACCCAAGAAGGAGATAATCAGAGAGACTTGAGTTGGGTTCAAAGGTTCCTTTGGATGCCAAAACCCAATCTCTCTTTCTTAGTGCCCCAGAAAGAGGCAATGATGCAAGAATGATCCTCTCTGAGCCCAGGACTCCTCCCTGATATAACAAATAACAATAGCTCTCTCATTGGCTGCTTGTGAGGAGTACATCAGATAATGGATACAAACTACTTAGAAGATTATACAGAGCTATTATTTTCCAGTCAGTAATGCTCAGGGTCTTCTTCAAGCTCCAGTGCCTTGCAGCCTCAGCTGCCTCTTTGGGCCAACATCTACCTCTCATCCCTATTCCTTACTTTGTCTTGTCCCTCTTCCCTCTTCTCTTTTCCCTGTTCCACTTCTTCTTTTCCTTTGCTCTCCTGCCCTGCTTCCTCTTTCCTCTCTCTCCAGCCCTCCATTCTATTTTCCCTTTCCCTCCTCTTCCCTTCCATCTCCTTTCCCATCCTCCAGCTCTCTGCTTGCTTTGCCCAGGAGACTGTACACAAAGTGAGAACTGAACCAAACTATGAATCCGCATGTACTTCCACCATGATCATCTAAGGCTTAGAGCTCTCAAATGTAAAATATTTGTACAAAACAAAAATAAACAAACAAACAAAACCAGTTAATTTACAAGATATCTAAGTAAATTAAAAATTTAACAAGATATCTAAGTAAATACTTAGTAAACTGGCTGGCCTTCTGGAAAGTGCTCAATGGTTGTTTTCCAATTTCTCACCCTTTTTCTTTCTCTTCACGTAGACCCAGGGTGAAGATGAGAAAATAAGTCTAAAGGGTGTAGTTGACAGCAACAGCACCATGACTTTCAAAGAAAGAAGACATCTTTAGTCTATGCTGGCATCAAATGATTAAATTGTAAATAGTGCCGCTATGAACATAGGTGTGCATAGGTTCTTATGAATTGGTGTTTCATAGCAGCACTATTTACAATAGCCAAGTGCTAGAAACAGCCTAAGTGCCCACCAGTGGATGATTGGATCAAAAAACTTTGGTACATTTACACAATGGAATTCTATATAGCAGAAAGAAAGAAGGAACTTGTACCCTTTGCAACAACATGGATGGAACTGGAGAGTATTATGCTTAGTGAAATAAGCCAGTCAGTGAAGGACAAATATCATATCACCTCACCCATTACGGGACAATAATGAGCAAAACTAACAACAAGCAAAACAGAACCAAGTATATGAATACAAGGAATAGGCCTTCAGTGGTCAGGGGGAACAGGGTTGGGGGGAGGGGGGAGGCAGAGGCAAAGAAGGGGATCAGCTTAGACAAGAACCTAGTATAAAAGAACCATGGACATGGACAACAGGTGGGATTGACTTTGGG